>WURV02146890.1:0-18217 GCA_011762755.2 Epimenia babai | reverse complement strand
CTCTCCCATCGCTTCAGTTCTCCGCTCATTCCACTGGCTATCTGTCAGGTCCTGTATAACCTTCAAAGTCCTTCTCCTCACTTACAAATATATCCATGGCATGCCCCTTCTTATCTATCCTCGACAATCTCAATCCACACGTCTGTGCGTTCGACCCGCTCGTCTTCCTCCCTCACGCTTGCAGTCCCTCGTACAAACGTGCCAATTTCGGGGATCGTGCTTTCTACGCTGCTGCAGTCCGCGTCTTCAATGCACTCCCAGCCTACATTCGACAACTACTACTGTCAGCCAATTTAAAAGCAATTTCAAAACACACTTATTTAGCATTGCTTTCACCAAAGAGTTCAACCGTACTTTATTACTTTGCCTATAATCAACACTTTCAAAGAGAGATTGCCTGTTTCTGTTTTTCAGTAATTCTTCATATTGATGGCGCCTACATATGATTTCCTCTTTTCGATATTTGTTCTACTTTCCACTGTATTATTCAACATTGTTATCTATATCATGCACACTATAAATGTACATAATTGTATCTAACTAATTGATCTGTATTATCTGTATACTGTTAGATGTTAATTTTTTATAATTTGAGTAATTACATTACGTATAGTTTTAGACTATTAGGCTATTGTTTTATGTAGTGTGTTTGACTCAGCAAATAAGCATACTTTAATCAAATAAATTTCATGGTTACCCTCCACCATAAGCATTGCGCGGGTTGTTCCGGTTCCTACTAAAGAACGCGGGGTTCTCTTTGTCACTACTTATGGCATTTGTTGGATCACTTTCGTTAATTGTCATTGTATAAGCTAGTTTGATTTTTGCTTAAGACCATGAAAAACGATGGTTGGCTTTGCCAATGTTTATGGCATTCGATAGAATACGGGTTGTACTTTTCGCTAATGGCCATAGAACACGGGTGTTTGTTTTGCAATTTTTATTACATCAGTTGGATCAGTTCGGCTGAGGGCCATTACATGCGTTGATAGCGGCTGAAAGAGTTGTTGCTACCATAGCCATTGAATGAAAATGTTATTGGTTCCATAACTACCACGGAATTAGTTGGTTCCTCTCTAGTCATTCATTGGATGTCTCCATTTATAGAAAGAGATAAATGTGCGCCATACGGAATGATTGATATTAATATATCACGCCAGGGACGCGCTCAATTAAACAAAATAGATGTTGTGTCCCATTACGCCGTATATCAATTACACAGTGTACACCCTCGCTGCCTCGCGCATAGTTCAGCAATCACTTTGACGTCTCTACCCGCGCAATACGTACCCACGCGAATCATAAAACGGCGTTTGGATGTTCCTGCTGTATGTACCGCTAATGAATACCGTCATGGATCGCTGCATAAACCGATGCATGGGCACCATCGAAGACTGGATCTCTCTGAAGTTCAGTATAATTGTGTATTTATTAGGCATAACGTTTGATTAGAAAATCGATTCTATTCGCGGTTGCTGCCTCATTTTGCGAGCTAGACGGCGCACGCTCAATTAGCCTCAGTATGAAACCGGAAGTAGAGGGACAGATTTATATCTTGTGTCAACTCGCTACAGTTCGTGATTGCTGGCCGACCGCGCGCGCGACACAAAGGCACGTTATAGGCGGCGTATTGCCGTGAAATGGCGCGCCACTACCATGCCTGTGTCCCGGGACGGGCCTACCCGGGTGCCCGGAAAATTACCCGTATTTATCACAATTAACCCCTCGCCGGTTATTGCATTCATAATGCTAGCCGAGAAACAATTTCCGCAGCGAGCTAGGTTGACGCGCGGACATAATAGCTTGGTATTGGCGTGTTCTATAAACGACCGGTTTGTAGGCTGAATCGCAAATCGATACGCGAATGTCGAACAGACTTACTTCCATAGTAAAGTTGAATTTATGCGCGTTGTTACACTCTATATATGCATTTTGATTGATCTTACTTGGCTATGGAACAATAAGCATCTGGTGCCATTAAAGTCGCGCGGGGGGAGAAACATACAGGATAGGCCTAATCTCAATAGAAATGTGTGGAGTCGAACAACCAATGCCATCTTCATACTGCGAAATTTGATAGAAATGAGTCAAGGGGTACAAAAGATCTCGTCATCGACGACTTCGAAGCTTTTGACAAAGTACAGCATGACAAAACCTCCGCAATCCTCGTCAAACTTGACATTGACGGAACGAAATTACTATAAAAAAGAAAATTGTATTGGGAACAAAAGGTTGCAGTGCGATTAGACAATAAACTAAGGCCGTGGACAAAAATCGAGAGAAAGTCATCGGGGTTTTGTATATTATACCGGGAGCTGTTTTTTTTTGCACAGAGATCATCTTGCGTGAAACAGAAGATCTACATGGTGTTTTATTGAACTGACGTAACATCAAAAGCATCCGATATGATGATGACACAGTGCTCATCAGGGAAACAGAAGCAGGTCTCCAAAGTCGCTTAGATAGAGTAAATGTAATAATATGTCAAAGAATGGACCTAACGTTGGTACAAAGAATGCGTTTGTCATGACACAATCGGGGATAATCGCTCCCCCACCATTTGTGATAACAGTCAATAATGAAACCCTCAAATGGCTACATAGATTCAACTACCTCAGAAGCCTAATATCACGAGGGGAATGTGACTTTACCAATAGGGATAAATTGAATTTTGATGATACTTTGTACTTTATTTTTATAATAATGACGTTCGTCTTAAAACCTTAATACATAATGGCTAGGAAATATGAATATCTTTTATGCCATTTAGGTGCAATATTCATGCTGTTTCAGTTTGGTCTTTTCTAGAGAGGCCATCTTGCGCAAATTCCATTTTTCGCGGAACGGAAATCGGCTCTGGAGTCACTTTAAAAGTTAGCCTGTGTTTAACACGATAAACGGATTTGCCTCAGTTATAAGAGAGGGGTAAACACCGTATAGAAAACCCCTGAATCTCGGCAGACAAATGACCTTCATATTTCAAGCTACTGGTCTCCAACATCCACAGACAGGCTGCATATGTCTAATAAACTGAATACCAATGCAAACTTGAATATCTTTAAAACTCAGTCAGTCTTTTGCCTTGACAGCCGATGGCGTCGAAAAATCGTTATATGGTTGCCACGTAATGTAACCGAATCTATCGCTGCATCGACTAGAACATGTATTTTATGGGAGATATTACCAGTTACAACAAGGCATATGGATTCGGAATTTTTGCTAAATAAAACGTATTTTATGTTGCACAGTGCGTAAAAGAGTTATTTTTTACATTTAGAATGAGATGGATGGAACAGCAGAGAGGTGGAAAAAACGTATGAAGCGAGCATCGAGAAAGCATCTGAAACACCCACGTTATTCGTACGCCATTGAAGGTAATTTTAAATTGGCGTACGTTTTTAACTTATGAAGAATAAAAAGTTTTATCGCGCAGAACAAAAGATAGCGTCTCTTCAGGAGAACTGCGTAATGCAATAATTATAATTACGTCATAATATGCGCTGAGCAACTTCAATGAATCCTTTTTAATACGGCACCTGAAATAAACACCGTACGTAATCACAATAGTTCAATGAAATTATAGTTTACAAGTAAATTCCAAGTTGAAGATTTTCAACAAGTAAGATTTTTACATAGACAATAAATAATGATTTTAAAAAATTATAGGCTACGTAAAATCGTTCGTAACTGGTGGCGAATAGAAATCGATGCCTCGAACATATTTAAAATATATGAGCGAATAATAACTTTCCCATTTGCTATTGACGTAATTTTTTTATCAGGTTGTAATCATCACCTTTAATTCTAAGAGGATATACGTCACGATCTGCCAACTTCTGACATGGCGACCAGAGGGATCAATTCACGTTCAACACGGTGTCGTCTTATTTCGTATCTCGTTAACCAAGAATGCATGCACCAAGAACCCACATTTCTTATGTTTGCGCGTATTCATTTCAGGAGCATTCACAAATATCAATCATTTAGGAATAGACGATCACGAAAGCGTAACGAAAACAATGAAAGTCCAGAATAACTGATATTCCGAATAGCGCGCTCGGCGCGTACTTAAAAAAACCTCATATACACATCGACAATAATTGCCATCGCGTTATCACATTAACGCAAATAATGCAACACTACAGACGCATTGTGAGTTGATGTAAAAACAATAGCAACCGCAAAAACTCTTATATCGCATTAGTAAGTTGACTGCTCAAAATCGTAACATAATCGCGGTTGTTTTCTCGTTTTTGCCGGTCGGCTCAGAAAACGGCGGCTATTTTGGGAAAGTTCGCAGCAGTTATTTATTAATAAATAAACGCATAATCTACATAATTGCATTTACCACATATCTTTTGTTTTTCTACGCCATCGCGTTTTTCATCGCTTTTCACTATTTAGCTCCATTCTGTCACGTACCAACGTTTAGTATACGTCTATGCAGCCATTGCTGTGCTATGCATAGGATCTACTCTAATTCTTACGCTGTTTATCTAATTCATGACTAATAAAATTAATATCCCTTATAATTTGTGAAAATTTTCAAAATTAATTAATTTAGTTCGACGATTTTTTTTATAGATGTTTAAATTTTACTAAAATATAATACCTGGGGTTGCATGCAGGGACGGCGTCTGCGTGTACCGACATACTGTTATAACTAAATTTTTGGATTGATATGTTAGTGTTGGTGCAAGACCATAATACTGAAGATTCGCTGCGTGCTCTAATTTAGACATGTGTGCCGTTTATATGACATACGTTTAGATTATCTCACTTAGAACAGCGTGCGTCGTTTGGAAGTACTATAGAGGGTATACATACGTGTGGTAGCGTGTGTGGGGACCATGACAGATGAAACGGGACAGGATCATTCCCCAGGTCGCAGCGTCGGTCTCGCTCACGGCGTGTGCGTGGATTTAGCTCCCAACCCTGACTTGAACAGCAACTACATACAAATCGACGCGAACAACAATGAAGATTGCGAGCGGTCGCATGAAGATGTGGGACGTATCAAACCCTATCGCGAGCAGTTTGACTACAACGAAAATCGCAATTCGTGTCAAGACCGTCGCTGTATAGGTGAGAGGTACATCATCGAGAATGTCTCCCCCGTATCCACGTGCAGCCAGGGGAGTCAATCGGATGATTTACCGACCCAGGATAACGTATCCCAAAAGGATTCAACAGAAAACGACGAGGCGCGTACTGTTCGAAGTTCGCGTGACAGAATAAATCGCGAATCTGTCACATATGACGCCATTTGCAACACCGCAATAAGTGATGACGTACTACCTCCGTGCAGCGAGAGAAGTAGTTCCCGGTCATTTAGTATAGACGACATTCTAAACAAACCAGACAAAATTCCCAAGACCTCGATCGACGTAAATCCTCAATCAGAAAACCTCATTACCAGTACCTCATATTGGCCAGTAGAAGACACCGTCAGCCAAAGTCGAATAACTAATGGTTAGTGTTTACTAAATACAGTGAACTCATTGTGGTAGCCGTGTGAGTCAGTTAAAATATAAGCAAATTATGGGGTAACACCTTTATGGCTCACTGCGGAGATATACTGTAGATCACAAGCTTTCGAATGTTAGAACATTCACTGTTCATTCACCTGATGAAGAACGTTCCAACATTCGAAAGCTTGTGATCTATATCTCCGCAGTGAGCGATAAAGGTGTTACCACTTAATTTGCCTAAATATAGTGAGTGAGTGTGTATGAGTAAGTGGGAAGGGAGGTGAGTGAATGCGTGAGGGGTGTAGTAGGGTGAGTGTCTGTATGTGAGTGAAGAGTACGGCGTATGAATATGCATGAGGAATGTGTGTTGGGGGGTGAGTGAGAGGGTAGTTGGGTACCTGAGTACGTGAATGTGTGTCGGGATCAGTGGGTGAGTTGGTGAGTGCTCATGTACGTGTACTGTATGTATTATACAAGTAAAACTCGTAGGAACACGCAGATCATAGACTACTATGTCTTTATCAGATGTCAAATATCTCTATCGACCCAATACGGATTGTGTGTTTGTGGGTGTTGTTCAATATTGTCCGCGGTATATATTATACCTTTTGTTTCTCGGTACGCAGTTATCGCCCATAACAGCTGGAACAATAGCGTCTAAAGCTTTCATTTTTTATCGAGAGTGTAACATAACGAACGTAACATTTATTCGCCGTAGACTAATTAGTTTTTTTCAGATTGTATAATAAATCGATACGAAGGGGAACAAATTCCCGTCTTTGCATTGCATAGTTTCGCCACATTTACCCGGTCTTATAGCATAATAGCATTCGTGCTGTTTACCAAATGAAAGCACCCATTAACTGTCATTGCTTTATCATACCAATGGGATATTTATTCAAAATAAATGTACAATGGTTTTGTTTATTTTATCATGATGTGCACGATTAAATCTCTCAATAATGTGTTTTCTGTCATCTATATTTATTGAAAAGTATCAAAACTTGTGGAGCAGCTACACGCCCTTTTCGTAATAACGATGAATTATTATGACTAGATTACCGGCAAAAAATAAAAATGTTGTCCCCGCATACGTCAGACCCTTTAAGCTTGAGGAGTCTTCTGATATATTGCAGTAATTTTTGAAAATACGAGATCGTTTGAAGAATCTCGATTGCATTGCGATATATATATATATATGTGTGTGTGTGCGCGCGCGCGTGCATGCGTGTGTGTGTGCGTGCGTGCGTGGGTGTGGGAGTTAACGGATGCGCGTCAGGTGGATTAACGGATGAGCGTCAGATCGAATGGGAACGCCATAACGTGGACAAAGTTGCGAAGTTAATGACGTCGCTGCGTGAAATAGGACGTCAAGATGGGGAAAGTATTGCACCCGAGGAAGTGTGTCTAAAGACATATTATATCGCTGTCTCATTTCGTGCTACGTTTACACTCTCCGAATATCGCCATAATGGCTGACCGATGACTACCTCTTTAAATCCATTATTGTTTAAATTAAACGTAAAATTGAAGCTTTTATCGCGTATTGTTTGTACTCCTTCGGTTTTAATGAGAGATATCAAACAAAAAAACATGATCCGAAGTTAAATGTAAAATTTTGAATTTATACAATTTTTCATTAAGTAGGAAAAAGTTTAATCAATTTCATCTTAAATGGTCTTCTGTGGGCAATGTTGGCGAGTGTAGTGTCTGATTTTGTAGATGGCTTCCTCCACAATTTATTATCACGTTTGCCAAGGAGAAATGGCGATGACTCTCTGCACGCACTTCTGGAGGGTGGTGGTCATTTTATTGGGATTGTAACGGCTTGTGTAACTTACTGATGATGTCTACACAATGAGTGCCGTTTGATATAGATTTCAGGGAAATAATCATGTGAATATCGTATATTTTATTAAAATAATCAGGTGAATATCGTACATTTTGATACAATAATCAGGTGAATATCGTACATTTTGATACAATAATCAGGTGAATATCGTACATTTTGATACAATAATCATGTGAATATCGTACATTTTGATACAATAATCATGTGAATATCGTACATTTTGATAGAATAATCATGACAATATCGTACATTTTGATACAATAATCATGTGAATATCGTACATTTTAATAGAATAATCGTGTGAATATCATAGATTTTATTAGAATAATCTTGTCAATATCGTACATTTCCATAGGATAATCACATGAGTATCGTATAACTTAATAGTTTAATGTTGTTAATATCGTCGGACATTATCGAAGTTTCACCCTTCACATCTTGTGATCTTTTCCTGTTTATGTCACAATTCCTTATTACACGGTAACTGTGATGCATCAACAAACGGGTTGTCATCAAACCGTTTCCTAGACCATTATTAAGTTGTAAAAATCACATAGTCCGATCAGGGAGTCGATTCACGCCACTCTTTCCGAATGACAACAAACTAAATCTGTGATATATAATGATTATGTACAATATCATGACACGACGGCGAGGTCCGGCCACGAAAAACAGTTCGATCAACATCAGATATACAAGAACGTTAGCAGGAAAAACCCACCCATGTATGACCACACTGCAGGCACTACATAGCCGCCCGTGGACCGATGAAGATGAAGACGTCATTGCCCGCACACCAGCGGAAAAGCATAATTGCGAGAACGAGTTCAGCGATATACACAATCGGTTACCTAACTATTGTTTTAACACACATGTACTAGCCCATATAGTTTATTTGATCTTGTAACGAAAAACTCTTCAGGTACCTCTCAGGAAGACGATACCGACCCATCGCCGGATAGATCACGTAACAGAAAGCCGACGTGTAAGCAGAAATCCAACCGCAAACCCCGCACGCCTTTCAGCACGTCACAGTTGTTGGCGCTTGAACGACGCTTCCACGAGAAACAATACCTGTCGATCGCAGAGCGCGCAGACTTCTCCTGTCGTCTTAACCTTTCGGAAACTCAGGTCAAGATATGGTACCAAAACCGGCGCGCGAAAGCAAAGCGGATACGTGAGGCGGAGATGGAACGACTGCGAATGTTCCCGCGGCCTATGACGGATTTGATGTACCCATATCCAAACTTTACTTACGCAACACCCGCCCAGAATCATACATTGCTCCCTCTCATTCCACCTCCGAACTTTAACATCTACCGTAACCCACCCGCACGAATTGCTAACCCCCAGAATTCCCAGTTTTTATATCGTTCAAACATCTAAATAATAATATAGAAATCTTCAGACGCACACGGTGTATTTCTATTAAAATTATTTGTATTATGTTCTTCATGTCTTTTTATATTTCACTAATCCCAAATTTTGACCATTTGTGGTGTCCGCGTGCGCGCGCGTGTGTGTAAAAAAAAAACAAGCAAAATGTCAAACCCAATATTGAACCTGAATTACGTAAATACTGGGATGCGAGGATTCGTTTTGAACTCACAAATCGTCGTTAAGTGGACATATATATTACTGTAATCCACTGACATTCAAATCTAAAAACTTGGCGATATGAGATCGTAGGAATCTGAGAGCGCCGACTCAGGAAATATAGGGACCCGAGGAGATGAAAATCTCCAAAAGTGGAGATCAGACGTGGGGAACTAAAGACGTTGAAATTCGAGAAGGTGATGACCTCGGGGCGCGTAGATCTGCGAACCGCTTACGAAATTAGTCCAGAGGTCATTGAGGCAGAAAATAATACAAGAGAATTTTTAACTTAGCAGTGGATTAGATTATTATGAGAGAATGATGCACCAAATTCGGGATGGGTGCTTTGTTCAATGTTGAACATGATTGAATTGGATGCGATATGTCGCACGATGCTGCAATTGGTTAGATCTGCACTCAAGACGACGAATCTACGTGAACTGAACTGGAATCTTGAAAATGTCTTGCTACGCACTGTGCAAGAACATGAAGCCTCGGCCCCGTCTGCCGTCCGACTGGCTTTATAATATGAAAGTTTTCCTTTTAAATTATCGTGCCCAGAGTTCTCCTTATCCCACGGTATATAATATAATTTATCGTGGGTACGCAATCCCTCTTAGCGCGATGAAAACACACGTGACTCGGTTAGAATTGCTCGCTCAATAGACTACACGATCGTGTTCTATCATATTAAAAGACAGGTCGCGTGCGGTGAACGCCGTAAAGCGGCTATCAAAAGGCGATCATGTCCATTATTCGCTTTACTTAATTAATACGTTGGGTAAGTGCCTATTTTGATATTCATTAAGGCTAGTAATTGAAACACTTTCTATGTAACGAATCGGTGACGCCATGCAATATCGACTATACCCGATGTTTTGACTTGAAGCAGTCAAATGATAATTACGACGCTTTATCCGACGAGCTAAACGACTTTTGGCAGTAATCGAGCATCCACTTATGCGATTGGTTCAATTACTTTAGATTAATAGCCGATATTCGTCCGATGAACGCGTTTCGATCCGTAATCACAGTTTTCGGATGATTTGGGCAATTTGGCGATCTCGCCGCATGAGCGGAGGTAATTGGTCGATTCAAAATGGCCGGCGTGCGATAACTAGGGGCGAATAATCGCTGGTTGTTCCAGCGACACACGCTATGTCGTGATCTTAGACGAAGTTCTTATCACGCAAGACTTTGGTTAAAGGAGAGTGACGACGACTTTTGAATTGTCCGAAATCTAAGAGGTAGAATGACGCGTGGGATTGAGGAATAGTTCTTTAATTTTCATCCAAGTAATTATGAGCAACAATATAGGGGTACAATCAGGTGTACCCCGAGGTGAGTGTGTTTCCACTACTTTTCTCTCTGTTTATATCTGATCTACAAACAGTTTGTAAAGGGGATCGCAAACGTCGAAATCTTAATGAATGCAGACGACATAGTAATATGCACCAACACCTGTGACGACATGCAGATATGCCTTGATAACCTCCACACATACTGCACTGATAGCAAACTCACTGTTTATGTTAACAAAACAAAGATCATAAAATTTGTCAGGGGGTGACAATATGTGCAAAAGAGATAAAACAATCACTTACAACGGCATAGATCTTGAATTTCTCGCCTATTTCAACTATTTGGACGTTGTCTTACAAACTTAAGGTATTGTAACGAAACACGCCACAGAGCCTAAAGAATAAAGGTATCTCCGCATGTGCCAAAATATCACTTGCTCTAGCACTCACCTTCCTGTCACTTTCTTCCTTCAAGAGACTTCTACCCGCAGTAGTCATCAATCTTTTTGCTACATATGGTCTTAAATTTCTTGTTTAAGCAGGCGCCGAACAAGATCTTTCATATATTGACGAAATTGAAAGCCACTCTTTAAAATTATGGTTTCGAATTGCAAAGTCTTGCTCTACAATTTCTTTGCA
This sequence comes from Epimenia babai, assembly GCA_011762755.2. Lineage (NCBI taxonomy): Eukaryota > Metazoa > Mollusca > Solenogastres > Cavibelonia > Epimeniidae > Epimenia > Epimenia babai. The sequence goes on along the minus strand of WURV02146890.1, from coordinate 7,358 downwards.
AGAAGCTGTAACCTGGCTACTTATTCGAATATTATCATATCTTCTTTCCAATTACGTTCAAACTTGCATAGTCCTGGCAAAATCTCATATGATGATGATGACGGTGACGGTTATGACGCGACGACGACGACGACGACGATCTCTCCTTCATATTTTCTGTTCATAAAACTCGTCGCAATCGTGGCATGTACATCAATAATGACTTGCACCATCCTCTTTGTCAAAAAAATAACTGTTGTCCCACTATATCTTGTTTATGCAAACTGTGTAATAACACAGCAGATATCACGTCACACCTAGAAAATTGCAGATGGTTAGTCACAGATAATCCACCATCAACAATCAAAACGTACTCAATCAATATAATAGTAAAAACACTTTACACAATCAACAACAAATGATTTAATCAAGTCCATCTGTGTCAACAGCAAATTCTAGTCGCTGTCAATAATTTCATCAAAATTAATCTCATCACACTAACTAAAAATTACGTCTACATCGATTTTCTGGAGATTATTGTCTTGTTTCGTGAAACATTGTTTTACTCATATTCTTAAATGAATAAAAGGCCTATTATTATTAAATGTATGTTTCATGAAAATAGTCGAATTGCAAACGATGGCGTTCGAGTACTATCCTCAAAGGCCTTCTTCCCTCTGACGTGGCTGTGTTTCAGATGCGCTCTATATGGTCTCGATAAAGCTCACCTCCCCGCTATCTCCTCATCTCTTTGTAAATATTCATCAACTATCACAGACTCAGAGTTTACCACACGTGTAGGCTGTCTGTAGGCGTCTGGAGCTGAGGGCGTTAATGGACGATGGCCAACTGTTTCCCTGACGCGCTGGGTTTTTTACTACGGTGTTTTCCCTCAGCCCAGTATAACCGAGGCAAATCCGTTTTGATAACCACATAGGCTAGCATTGTAAAGGGCCTTGAAAAGCCTACACGACGGTTACCTTAGGAATCAGCCTATTTCTAAAGTAATCCTCAACGGTAAGTCTAGTTATGCCTCACCCCATAAACCTAGGCCAGCATCGCTCACGAACCGCGATGACATTATCTGGCTGACAGAACACGCTTTAATGTCAACGTCGATACGGGATCGATACGGGATTGTGAAAATTGATCACTTCGTTCTATATGGTCCCAAAACCAACGGAATATAGCTGATAATAAAATGCTAAACTGAACATAAAGAAACAAAATGTCCTTGTAAAACACCCTTCATAATATATTCACTTGAAACCCGGAGTATTGTGCCAAAGTAACGAGGACGACATAAATGGAAATATGATTGATGAATCGGAACGAGTAATGCTTACTATAGAATACTATATAGACTATTCAGAAAGCGTACGGAACACATCAACGTAAGAGAGAGAAAGCCCTTTCAGACACACACTGCTCCCCAGCAGAACACCCACGGGCACGCCGGCCTTAAGGAGCTTTCTGTCCATAAAACGCCACAGTTTATATTCTGGTTTAATCGATTTTCGATCCGAGGTTTTCTGGATTGAATTTTGAAAACATCACCACTCTACTTTCTGTTCCTTTAAGAAGCAAAATCACTATGAGGGTTCCCGTCTTTTTTCATCTTGACATTATTTAACAGTTATATATATAGCGTGCATAGGATAACGCAGTAAAGCAAAAATGTTTTTCACGCAGTTTTTTTATTTGGTTCTCTATCCATTAACCTCGACTGATAGTTTTAGAGTATGTATTAAATGAAGTTCTCTATCGCGCCTTTAACCTGAATGCATCGCCGTAACTTTAATTACAAGTCGTTACGAGTGCATAACCGACGCAGAAATGGAGTCATTCATCCAAAAATTAAACCCTTCGCCTTTTACACGATGCGTATGAATTGTGGCGTAATTTTACGATAAACAGTCGCGGCACGCTCTCCCTGAGTCGTGGGCAGACGTTCGCAACATCCGGCAGTTTGCGCTCGGCCGTAAATTGCATCAATCGCGTCGATACCCTGTTATTTTGGGCCATATTTACTAACTTAAAATGTGCATAGGATGAAGAAGATGCGAATAGTGCAAGAAATTTGATATCACATGGCATCGACTAAAGTGGATATATATAAATGGAAAAGGAAAAGCGAGCTATTATGGATACGAGGTTAAGGATAAATGGGTGAAGGTAAATGTCAGTCGCACTTCCAATACATAAATATTTCTGATAAAATTTACAATAGCACATCTAAATACAAATATTTCTCTGATATAGAAAAATGTCGACTCTGCGATTTGGTTTATGTAAACTGGCTTCGGCAGTTATATTTCTTTCCTCTTTGCTATTTTTCATCATTCATGCTAATTTTCTAGTGTCTCTTTCCCATCTCCCCTATTTGTCCCACGCGCGCGCACACTTTATTTTGTATAAGGGTCACTTTGAATAAAACACAGTTACTCAAGCGATGTTGGAGAGCTTGGATATCCGAATTGCAGAAGCATTTGTCTTGCTCGTTGAAAAACTGCTTTACGGCACGTGATCATTTCTTCGATATTTTTACCAGCGATGAGTTTTTTGAGTTTTTCGAACAGATACCAGTCTTGGAAGTCTAATCAGGTGAATACGAGATTGGTAAATGAGGTCGAAGCCACACTTGTGCAGGGCGGCCATTGCAATAACCGACTTATGGACTGGGGCGTTGTCATGGTGATACAAGACCCCTTTGTCAATTTTCCACGGGGTTTTGTCTTACTGGCTTCACGCACCTTACCAAACAGGTCAGCATGGTACTACTCGTTGAAAGTATGACTCTTTTCCAGATAGTCAGTGTACATCCCAGAGACCGTCTTGGCCTTCTTAGGAAGGAGCGAAAAGTTATGTTTCCACTGCGTTGACTGGCGTTTGGTTTCTGGTGGTGGTGGTGGACCCAACACCCATCCTGAGTTACAAAACCTGCCATAAAGCTGGCTGGATCTGCCTCAAAGCGCTCCAATGTGGCCTGCGAAATGACCAGTCTTGTGTTTTTGTGTGGGTATGAGAGCTTTTGGAACCCATCGAGCAGAAACCTCTGACATCTCCAGTTTTGAATGCAGAATGTTATGAACTCACGCCTCGGATATGCCCACCTCAGTAGCTATCTGAATGAGAATAATTAGTATATCACCCAACACTACCCTCTGCACATGCTCGATGCTTTCTTCGTTGAAGGTCTTCCAGACCTCGACTCATCTTCAACACCCTCCCTGAATTCTTTAAACTCGGCTATCCACTTTTGTATTATGGATAACGCAGGGGCATTGTCTCCCAGCGTAGCCACCTCATCAGCATGAATATCTTTCAAGGTAAACCCTTCATATTCATATACTTGACGACACCATGATGCCAAATTTTGTCAATTTAGCTCTGAAAGCTGCAGTACCTACTAAGCATTACAACAGAAAAGTTAAATATAGGTGACGTTTTTCAAAGTATACCACTATTCATCCAAGGATTCAACTTATTATGTGCAATGTTTATTTGGTGTAGCTTGAGTCTTTTATGGTCGTCCTATAAACTTTTCAAGTGACCCTCGTAGCTCAACAAACAGGTGTAACTTTCTATATTTCATTCACTAACACATATTTCCCATGCTACGACGAATAGATTTCTTGACTAAATTATGACTAATCCTATCCGACTAAGCTAAACAACTTTACCCAAAGATAAATAAACAAGAACGTAATGCAGGTTATTCGTCTTTACAAGGATTCGAACCTTCGCCTTCTGATTTGTAATCTGGCGTCTTCATTACCTAGATTTCTCGTCGTCGTTGATGCCCGCCTTCTAAAGCAGACGGTGATATAACGATGAGGAGCCATTAGGCGTTCAGAACGTCGCGGGTCACGATGAGCGCTCTTCGCGCGATATTAATTAGATCAACGACTCGAATTTTGACACAATAATGAGTTCATATCAAAATCCATTCGAATACAGACAGCTAGGCGAATGTAATTTATATTATATAACCCTTGCCCAATGAGAGGAGCGCGGCGGGGGATAACGGGAAGCGATATCTTCCCACTCGATCTTGATAGATAATTAAATAAGTCACCCTTATATAAACAGCCGCCCAACGAGCGAAAACCGAGCGCGGAAATTAAACGCCTTATCTCTGAATTCGAAGCTGATTGTCAACGCTGGTTCGGGCGGAAATTTCCGACGATTTCCGACATTTCGCGAATTACGAATGAGTTACGAATGGACGCCGGAATTGGTTAACGGCTCGCTTCTGCTGACAAGATCGTATTGTTATCTATAGCGGAACTGGTTTACGTGGCCGGATGATGGGATCCACGCTGCGACAGCATACATGTTCCAGTCCTTCTAAAACGAAAATCCTCACGCCTCTGACTTAAACCTTATACTCCAACTTCTTATGACGTATATTGTATTTAAAAAATATATCGTAGCAACAGTGTGATCTTAACGATTCAAATCGTATTTTCCGGCAATGATCAATTTAAAATCGCGCTGCGAGCCAATCAATCAAGCGCCCAAACTCGTATCATACCTTTATATCGCTAACCGAATAACCACATAATAACACTGGCCTAATCACTCGCGCTTTATGGCAGATTTTGCAACATTTTTGCAAGACAATGGACAAAATCGCAATTGGGAGATTAATTATAGCATTCCTTTTGATACCTACGTAATAGATGTGTAATTGAATGTACTGAATTTGGATTGATAGTCCGAATCATAAAGTTACTCAACGAGTGGTTACTCATATAGTATGCAACATTTTCATCGTCTGTTTTAGGCGAAAAAGTTTTAAGCACGAAGCGTAAAATTGCGTACACAAACTATGTCATTACTTTTCGCTTTACGGTTGAGGACCATGGACTGGGGGTTTAATAATATATGAATTATATTATTTTATTAGATAATATTATTATCGTTTTACGGTCGATGACCATTGACGGAGATAGTATTTGATAGTATTAGGTAAAGGGAGACAACCCTTCCATACTCTGTGTTAATGAAGAACTTTTGCGCTTTGTCGGAATCTCAAACTCATGTAATTTCAGAAGATATATTCATGGTTATCGGTAGTCTATTCCCAACACCCTGGAAGAAGTTTGATAACAAACAAACAAACAAACCGATCAGATAGGATTACAACTTGATTATATGGATATCACAACATCGTGTAGTGTTTCGGATATTAATTTCTTAAATGCATATATTTTAATGAAACAATTCTGTTAATATCACACCCTTCAATAGAATAATTTTGTTTATATTCTATCTCTTTCGAGAGAGTAATCATGTTAATGTCGTACCTTTTTATTGTTTGATCATATTAAGACCGTTCTAGTTATTGACTTGAATCGAAAAACCTTGATAATACCATCCATGTCAAGATTATAAATAAGTTATCTTTGTGGTAACCATGTGAATGATTATTCAGCCGATGGAGAATGTTTTTACATTCAAAAGATTGTTATATACATTGTTGTAGTGAGCCATAAAGGTGTTTTTGAGGGAGTAATTCTGTTAATATCACGTCATTTCAGAATATTACATTGTTTATGTCAGATGTGTGGATAGAATAATCTAAGTTTGCTCGCAAATATTACTTAACGGAAAAAAATATGACTAGTGCTTCATGGGGTCACTCGATCTGAGATAATTATTTGCGTAACTGAACGTGCCCTACATCTTCCAGTCGATTCCAGTGAGGACGAGGTACGTAGTCACAAATCATATTCGACCCGGGTTTGGTGCGATCAAAAAGTTTCGTCTCATTTGTTCGAGACAGCGCTCGGATATCTTACCGTCGATGCGATTGCCTTACCCCCTACAACGGATGACAGTTTTATGTTTTCGCGTAGAATTGATTAGCGAGAAACTACAATAGTCTTATTTCATCGGCGTCTCGGGTCGGACTTCGTGCACAGCCACACGTGTCTGACCGGGTGTATCCATAACGACCCAAATCGAGAACGTCCACGCTCCGTATTGTTCGAGCCCAGGGCTCAGCGTGCCGCGTCGATTTGTGTCGAGCTGTCGACGGCGGGGGGTAAAGTTTACTCGTCGAGAAATTATCGAGGAAAACTGTCGATTTATTATATGGTCTATTGTTCGCTATTTTATTTTGATGATCGGACGTCGGGTCCTGGAGTGGTCAGCCAGTTTGCGAACAAAAGCCATCACGCGTTTGATAAGCTTATCGTTGTCGAGCTGTCGGAAGATCAGCGGGGAGACGTAAATGATTTCGGGGTGACTCGTTCGTATATAACGACCAAAGGATGTGCAATACGTAGGCTTTCTCGTCTGGGTTTAAATAGTAATGAGCTTTCTTATTATACAGAAACATGGCATATCGTTTAATAAGTAGCCTATTTGTAAATGTTGAATAACCACTTTCAAAATATAATATCGGTAGCCGATAACCAGATGCAATGCGTCATTTGGTGACAGGTGAGGTACTGTATGTGAATGTAATTGTTTTCACCTGACTTGTGGCGTTCGTGTAATCGCCATCGTGATGTGATAGGTTGCAATTTACAACGGTACGATGTGAGATTCGATGTGTTATTCGAAAATTCTAAAATCACGACATCCTTTCGACCACCCCAGCGCTCTGCAAAGAGAATATTGGTGTAGAAAATTTGACCACTTTTCGAATACCGTTCGATATCGATTGGCGTCCATGGTGTAGTGGTTATTCTGCGGTCCTTCACGCAGAATCTTTACGCAGGATCTGACAGATCCGAACCGTCAAACCCAAACGGGTTTGAGGGTTCGGATCTGTCAGAAGGGTGGAGGTGATATCGAACACGCGAATTCGTCGATTGGGATGAGGTAAATTTGATCTTTTTAAATATAAAATGACAGACGTCAAATGAATCATTGATCGCTGTTCGAAGCCACGTGGCCTTGCATTAAAAAATAAACCACGTATACCACTTAAATATACAATGAAGGATGTCAAATGAAAAATTCATTGCTGTTCGAACCCACGTGGCCTCCCATTATACCATTCTGACATATATTTTCTATATCTATAGATAGTTTATTTCTGTTATATACATTATATTAACCTATAATATCTATGAAACAAACAATGGAAAAGAGATAGTATATATGATCAATTTTTGAATAAAACGCTTCAGTACAAATCTTTTTCGATATTGAAGCAAAATCTTACGCGTTTCATTACGTCGAAGTGGCAGAACATTCTTCGCTATATTTTAAATCGTTTTCACAAATACGCAAGTGGTCGCTTTTCATCAACGTGGTTTTCCTTCTTTCTATCGAGGCTACAGGCACGTCGAGGCGTCACGGGTTTTATTTTACTGCATGAATTGGTATTTTGTGCTTCTTTGCATAGTGTGTTGATATAA
>WURV02146879.1:0-18218 GCA_011762755.2 Epimenia babai | reverse complement strand
TTTCAACCAATGATAGCCCGGATGTGCTCAATGGGATGGAAATCGGGACTTGTTGCTGGCCATGGTAGAGCGGTGATGGCGCAATCCCGCAGAAATTCAATAACTGGAGGAGATTTGCGGAGTCTTGCATTGTCATCCATAAGAACTAGACGTGAATTAAGCACATGGTCATCGAAATGTGGCACCACTATGTTTTCGAGGATTTCGTTGCGGTATCTTTGGCCAGTTAATGTTCTAGAATTGTGTGAATGTCTATCTTACAGTCATAAGACATGCAACGCCAGATTATGAAACAACTTCACTGATGTTCTTTAGAGCAAAAGCCGCTCCACGTTGCCTCTAATCTCGAATTCTACTGCCGTTCGCATGCAGAAGAAAGCAACTCTCGTCTGAGAAATGAACCTTTCTCCATGTCTTCGAATTTCAGTGTTGCCGGTGACACCACTCCTTTCTCGTCCCTTTGTGAAGCCGCTTTACGTAGTTGAATTCTTCGGACTGGTCTTCTGGCACGATAATCGAGATTCCACAGACGATTACGTAGAGTTCTTGTAGAGATTGAACCATCTATTTGCCACATGGATCATAAGGCATTAGCACTGGCAAAAGGATGTCTTTGCATGAGTCTTCCGGGGTATCTGTCATCGTGTTCGTATATTTTTTATCTTGCCTTGAACTTGCAAAATTTTTAAGTCACAGTCTCGCTAGACTTGGTGATCAATCTATTAGTAACATGGCAATCATAGCCCAACTTACACCCGATGGCATGGTTAGACATGCCAGTATAATTCGCCATCTAACGCGCACTCTAGAATGAATATGGCGTGAGAATGAATATGGGGTGAGAATGAATATGGCGTGAGAATGAATATGGCGTGAGAATGAATATGGCGTGAGAATGAATATGGCGTGAGAATGAATATGGCGTGAGAATAAATATCGCGTGAGAATGAATATGGCGCGAGAATGAATATGGCGCGAGAATGAATATCGCGTGAAAATGAATATGGCGTGAGAATGCATATCGCGCGAGAATGAATATGGCGCGAGAATGAATATGGCGCGAGAATGAATATGGCGCGAGAATGAATATGGCGCGAGAATGAATATGGCGTGAGAATATGGCGTGAGAATGCATATCACGCAAGAATGAATATGGTGCGAGAATGAATATGGTGCGAGAATGAATATGGTGCGAGAATGAATATGGTGCGAGAATGAATATGGCGTGAGAATGAATATGGCGTGAGAATGAATATGGCGTGAGAATGGATATGGCTTGAGAATGGATATGGCGTGAAAATGAATATTGCGTGAGAATGGATATGGCGTGAGAATGAATATGGTGTGAAGATAACAAACTGAGTTGAGTTTTTTTTTGCATAGGGAAAATTGATATGGGAGAACTTAAATTTAAATTTTGACAACATTTATCATATCCAATCATGGTACTGTTGTTAGCTTTAATAATGGCGAGGACGACGACGATGTTACATAGGCTTCACAATTTGTTGCTTAAAAATATGCCTGGTAATGACTCATGCATATTAACACTAATTTATGTCATACACTGTAAATTTATATACCCAGTGAAAAAATACACAGGGTGGGGTTTAACTTTCTACCTAAGTATATATTATAAAGGACATTAAAATTGAAGGACAATATTATATATTGATATTATTATATTTATCTCTTGATATTCACGTAAAATTTACGGGTAATACTAGAACAACGATCGTCTTGATATTCTAGAAGCTGCTTTTATTCGTCAATTCCTGAGAATCTCAATTATTATCATGTAATAATAATAGTTAAGTCACATTAGTTTAATGTCATAAGCAAGTTTCCAGCGAATCGATATATATATATCAATGTATGATGAACTTTGGTGCATGTAAATAAAAGCGGCATCAATCGATAAAAGTAAAGGCAATTACATGAAAACTGATTTTAATATTGCTAGGGTTTAGTTTCAGGGTGGGGCCTGTGAAATCTATCCCTCCACTCGAGATTTTTTCAAAGCAACATAAATAAGTCGGCAAAAATGTGACTAAAAAATGTTTGAAAATATGTTTGTGTCAAATAACTTCAGTTAGAAAGATTTTCCTAAGAATATCAGCGAAATCAGATGTTCATAACTGTTACATTCATAAGATAATCTGTTGATTAGAGATTTATACTAAGAAAAATTCTTATTTTGACAATGATGCTAGACTACAACTTCCGGAAGACGATTTCCTCTACCATCTAACCAATAAAAATTGTATTATCTTTTTAATACGGTAGTTTCCATATTGCTTCTTTGAAGAATAAAATAACTCCAGAATTAAATTCACCATAGCTCATATCAAGAAATTAATAGATCAAGACGATTTCCTCTACCATCTAACCAATAGAAATTTATATTTTTTTAATACGGTAGTTTCCCTATTGCTTCTTTGAAGAATAAAATAACTCCAGAATTAAATTCACCATTGCTTATATCAAGAAATTAATAGAGCAAGACAAAAGGTCACCATGGCCTCAAGATGCTCACCTAGTTATTGAAAAACTCAATAAGTTTACTAAATGATTAAACGAACTATTAGGACAGAGTGACCGGTGTATTACACATATGCCTCCAGAAAAACACAGCAGTATGTCTAGACGAAAACCAGATAACATCTTGGAAGAGTTTACACCAGACATTTGAATTATTATTATTATTGAATAAAAAATAGTATATGTCTTATGAGCTTTGATTAGATGTGAACATGTTGATTCTGTGATATACATTACTCTGGCAATTAAAGAAAACACGAAAATAATATAGAAAGAAAAAAGCTTGAAGAGCGTGTGTGAAGCAATTAAGATGTTTAGAGCTAGATAAAACCGAATGCAACAATGAGTAAATAAAATTAGAACAAGTATATTGGATTGTGATACAACTGCCCTTCATAATAATAACATAGTAAAAAATAAGATCAGTGATTGAATTGAGAGAATGAAATATGAGGATAAACTGAACTGGCGTATTAAGTTCATGTATACAGAGATATTTCAACAGGAAGTGGAGACTGACCAGAGGACCAGAAATAAATGCTCCATACTAAAATGTCTGTGAAGTGTGAACAACATACTATAGCTACTAGCCTACTATTGACTTAATGTTGGCTATGAATGAACTAATTACAGTTTTGTGATAGGGCGTACTCTCCCACCCAACACTCTGCAGCGGTAGGCTGGTAGCTTATTAAAACGCAAGATCAACTGTTAGGCATCAGCATCTCCTCAATTGAGATAGGAATGGGTAGACATGTAGAATACCGAGATCAAAATGCAGCTATGAGTATCAAGTACAGTATTTATTGACAAAAAAAATAGTGCATCGGGCCGAATATTCTCTGATAATCAGACGACACAAGGGAGGGCTTGGCTCAATGACTAAGCTCTATGCATCACTGAACATGAACATTAACAATCAGGTCCCTTTTCTCTGATGTCAAATCTTTTAACAAATGTAAATGAGACCAGCCCAGAGAGAAATTCTACGAAATGGCATGGCTTATGACATAGTTTCTAAGTTGATTTTTTATTAAGTAAAATACCAAGATCAGCAGAAATTATGTTGCATTGCTTGGATGACAATATTCCAGGAGATGTAAGTAAGATTAACACCGGGCCAATACCAAATACTCTGCACCAAGAAGTTTTTTCAGAGTAAAAGACAATTTGGAAGAAATTGCCTGACTTTAATTTAATTTACCTGACTGGCTAATTACCTTGCTTGGATTACGATACCCTGAACAGATCTGAAAGATACGAACTTAAGGACCACATCAGCCGAACCGCAAAACTCTGTGCCAAATAGTTTTTTAAAAAGATTTTGCTAAATAAAATATAAACATCGGTAGAAATAATCTCCCATTGCTCAGACAACGATACCTTGATATATCTAAATACAGTAATACCAACTCAGGGACTAACCCTGCCAAATGACCGAGCTATGTGGGAGGTGGTTTTCTATGAGATTTTGTTTGAGAAAGTGAACGGATACACGGACGACGGACAACGTCCGATTAGAATAGCTCACCGAAGAATTCTCTCAGGTGAGCTAATAAATACGGCATCATGATAAATGTTAGCATGCTAGAACTGCTATACAGCAACTGCAAATTTTCCTCTGTATCCACTGTATCTTAGTATTGAACCGATATATTTAAAGGCATATTGCATTCCTGACGACTGATGTTACCAGTGGTTAAATGATTATGATGATTTTTTGTGAGAGGTTCGTGTCTTAAATCGCGGGCATGTGAAAATCCTTCCCACACCTTCGTTTTCAAATGCTCATTTGAAATTGGCAAGATTCTTATGTTGGCAATTTGGGGGCAGATTGATATTTAAATCCTCTGCGAACATGCCAGAATTTTATCAATCTTAGTGAAAGATATGATTCTACAACAGCAGTTCCACTATACATCAATAGCTTATAATGTTATCAGTTAATGTTACATGTACTGTGAAAGACTAACCGCCAAAATAAACCCATTAAGCAGGTATGGAGTGATTTCAATTTTCGTGTAAACAGAACAGTTTATTATCCTTTATTTTCTCTTAGCTTTCCAACAGAAAAAATCTCTTGACAAATCAGAAATTTGATACAGCGTGCTTGTGATGCCTTAGAGATTGTTCTTGGTATTTCAGAAAAACTAGATAACGCATCGATGTTTTAGAACGTTTATCAACAAACTCTGTAGTCTCGGGTAAGCAATAACAAGGAAATATTCTTTACTTGCTGCAGCTGCTGATGTTTTAAAAGTCAAAGGTTGCTGTGAAATACCATGGCTACTTGAAGAATAATGCTATATCGTCGTACAGAACATTTGGAGGCTAGCCAAGAGGACAAATATAAATATATATATGTTTTATATACTCTCTGATAGCTTACACATGTTGCGACTTCAATTTCAAAATGACTCCCAGCATAAAAACTTGGCACATGACTAGGTAAGCTGTAATCTAATAGTGCTTCCACCTTACACTGGGGCTTATCAACTATGGTGGGTGAATGGTGAATTCAAATCTAGTTCATGATGGAAATGTCAGTTTTTTATGATTGTCATTTGATCAATACTCATAAATCAAGGACTCAATAATTTCGTTCACGTGAAAGCCCGGGATTTACAGTCGTCTTTAAATCGCTTTTTCCGCTCTTATGTCCAAATCGGTGCGTGTTAGATTCAGAACTCATGTTTCTTATATCTAATATCATGCAGAGCATTATAATTTGAATTATTTACAGTACACCTCTCGCTGTGTATCGAATATACTTCTGGAAAATTGCATCATTTCGACAAATATTTTCATTATTACTCGAAACAAAAGATCGCAAATTTGTAGTTTATAAAATAATCTATCGACATTCCGAATAGACTTACCTGGATGAAAGCTGCGCATAACGGAAGTTAAAGCAGAAAAGTTTCAGGGAATTTACACGCACTGTTAGAATTATAACCATAACTTGAATAATACATAAAGTATTTAGTATTTAGTATTTAGTGTCCGCTATTTTGCTGATTTGTTACGTCAGGATTACTATACGTTAATTTAAGGATTTTTGGAATTCCATAAATCTTACCAAAAACACAGGTAATTCTAGGATACTAGGATTGATTTCACTAATAGTGAGGTATTCTAGATATGAATTCTGACATGAACTCGGCTATTCCTATATATAACAGGACACATGTGCCACATTCTTGTAAAGTACAGAGTGCAATATACCCTAGGATTCTTATAAGTTCTTGGTTAGAAGCCAGATAAAAAATTATTTATATATCAATTTCTTTGGCTATTTGGCATTCTCAACACACCAGCGTGATTTTATGCAGATGAAATAAAAGGTATGCTACTAATAATATCAAAACTCTTCTCAAAGGGAAGTAAAACGCGAACGTGCTTGAAGTAGATTGGAGATCATCTTTTTTTCTTCCGATCATAAGGTATTGGTTGATGGTGGTGGTAGAGTGGTTAGAAATCTGCTCAGCTTCCGACGCTGGTACTGGGTCAAAACGATGTAGCATTAAACTCCGAGTGTCCATTATACATTAATTCTTGGCATATATCCGATAAATAATGCGAATGGTTATTTCTGCTCGTGAAAAATGTTTCACCAGATAGTAAAGAACGAATGTGTTCTTTTGCGCGAGTGGAATATTAGTCCCGTTTTCCGATGGCAATAAAAATATTTTATGGCATTATGCAGCTTAATTTGATTCAAAGCAAAACACGGTCCTCTGAAAATGCATCAGAAAATTTTTTATCACCAGCATTACGAACTGTCCGGGACTTACACGAAGCTGGCCTTTTTACGACGTGTCTGGATCAATTCGAATGCATTATCGGGCACCGATACCTTACTTAAAACACCAGTTACGAAGCCATAAAGACACGGGAAAACCCATAAATACCAGGCAATGGCTATAGTACTTTGTTATGAACATCGAATCGCAAGTTGTCAAAGACATTTCTTCGAAGTGCCCAAGACAACAGGTCATATCAATCAGATGCCAAAAAAAATTATCAAAAACGTTCGATTAAAATGTAGTGCTCCAATTAGCCCAGATGTCACAGTTAACGTAGATAAAAACGCCAAAAAGCCCATGTCTGCAGAGAAATCATTGATCAGTTTATAGGCTTATTATCTATATGTAATTCACATATATAGAGCCAAATGCATAAATAAATGGGGGAGACGGCTATACAAATTTACAGAAATTAGAAGCCAAAGAGACCTGAAAATACCCATACTGAACAAAAAAAAATCAGATTTGTGGATAAACCTTGGATCAAATCACCTCGAATTGCCTAAATAGGTATGCCCTAAATAAATCTGAATGAGACCTACATACACAATATCTGCCAAATGGCAGACCTTTTCAGTGAGCGGACATGGAGATAAAGATTTTCATATGAAAAGTGGATAAAAATTACCTCCTTTTGCTCCTATGCTGAAAAAATCAAAAGAGACAATATCTGCCGAATAACAGCCCTCTATGACGGGGTCCTTGAGGAAAAAGTTTTTCAAGTAAAAATACAAACATCGATATAAGTAACCTCAAAGTACTGCCATGACACACGATGATGACCAAATCTAGTTGGCGACCAACCCAAGGATAATATTTGCCAAAAAATGGACCTCTGTAATAAGCGGTTCGTGGGAAGAAAATTTTTTAATATAAAATACAAACATCGTCAAAAGTTACTTCTCTTTGCTATGATGAGGATACCATGAACAAAACTGAAAGAGACCACCCAAAGGACAATATTTGCCAAGTAGCAGATCTCTGCGATAAGCGGTCCTTATTATTTATTTTTTAAGAAAAAATACGAACATCGGCAGAAGTTACTTCCAAGAGCTGTGATGAAAATACCATGAACAAATCTAGAAGAGACTAAGCCCAAAACAATATCTACCTCATTAAGATTTTTTGAGAAAATGTTAATATCGGATTGATAGACAGACGGACGATGGACGAACTCCAATTAGAAAAGCTAACCGAGCATAAGCTCAGGTGAACTAATAAATTACATAAATGCAAGTTGGGTAAAAAATAAATTAGATTAATGTACAATTCTTAAGACGGACAATACATGAGCGCCTTGAGGAGATGGATAATACCCAAAGATCTGGAGGAGACGGTCAATACCTGGAAACCTTGGGAAGATGAATAATAGCCGAAGGCCTTGAAGAGAGGGACAATACATGAGGACCTTAATGAGGAGACGGACGACACATGAGGAACTTCAGGGGACGGACGACACATGAGGAACTTGATGGGATGGACGACAAATGAGGAACTTGAGAGACAACACATGAGGAACTTGAGGAGACGACAAGACATGAGGAACTTGAGGAGACGGACAAGACATGAGGAACTTAAGGAGACGGACAACACATGAGGAACTTGAGGAGACGGACGAGACATGAGGAACTTGAGGAGACAGACAACAAATGAGGAACTTGAGGAGACGGACAACACATGAGGAACTTGAGGAGACAGACAACACATGAGGAACTTGAGGAGACGGACAACAAATGAGGAACTTGAGGAGACGGACGAGACATGAGGAACTTGAGGAGACGGACAACACATGAGGAACTTGAGGAGACGGACAACACATGAGGAACTTGAGGAGACAGACAACAAATGAGGAACTTGAGGAGACGGACAAGACATGAGGAACTTGAGGAGACGGACAACACATGAGGAACTTGAGGAGACAGAAAACACATGAGGAACTTGAGGAGACAGAAAATACATGAGGAACTTGAGGAGACGGACAACACATGAACTTGAGGAGACGGACAACACATGAGGACCCTGAGGAGACGGACAGCACGTGGGGGCCCTTGAGGACCTCGACGAAATGGACAATACAGAAAAGACATTGAGAAGGTGGACAATAAACGAGGACCTTGACATAGCAACCCACAACTGTGTAAAACTGTTATCAACATTCCACAATTTCACAGTTTCAAACAATATTTATTCTTGGAGACATTTATAGACATTATAGAGACAATCATTAGTGCTGGTATAAGGCCTATTTGACCAGTTTTATCAATTTATACCAACACCTCGAAAGGATTCTCTGCCAGCGAATAAAAAACCTGTTAAAAGTCCCTGGAAAGCACTATGTAACTGCGATAATTTGGATGAAAAAATTAAACTTCAACAATTTAGCATATAAGGTACTTATACTATTATAATAAAGTATGTTTTTCAAGCGAAAGTCGCAGAAACTACAGGAAAAATAAAGATACATGAATATTTTACTTTTGCAAAATAAGGGGCCATGCCATCAGTTTTCTAATTTGGCTCACTAAACATTGGCTCCCCGCATCAGTGGGCCATGTTAATATATTTATTGAATATTGTCACAGCTAGGCTAGTTGATCTTGCCTCGTTCCTATGAATGGCAGTTCCCGAGTGACCTAATCGGGTGATAATCGGCCGCATGGCAGTGAGCCATCCGAAAAATTAAGGAAATTTTCTGCCACAGCAACAGCGCTTACGTAGTGACAGGTGGGGTCAAAAGCATCGCCAATTAATGCGGTGCGGGCTCATTGCATAGCATTCGTACATCGAATCGTGATTTATATAAGTAAAGTAGTTTGTTAAACAAAAAATACAAATATAACTATTATTTACATCTTTATCAGTAACCATCAACTTGATAGCTGTAATATTTTATTTAATATTAATCTAGTTTTAGAATAATCAACCAGGTAGGTAGGTAAGATGGTTGGCTATTTGGTTAGTAGGTAGGTAGATAGGTAGGCTGGGACTAACCTATTGCCTAAGTTACCATTGGTCCTTTATGTTGTGGTTATGCCCGTTTACACAATGAGCACATCAGCCCCAATTATCACTGCTACGAAATCACAGTACTGAAAGCAGTTCAGCTTTGTCCATTCACACTGTTGGTTCCAAAGGCCAAGACCTATGTTTCTTGGGATAGGTGATTATTAGGTCCAGTGACACATGATGAGATGGTGGAGTTTAAAACACTTTCAGGCATAGGGAACTAGGTCAGTTCGGTTGAGGATTAGGGTTAGGGCTAGGGTTAGGGCATCTCTCCTTTCCGCTCAGGTCCTCGGGTGTCATATAGGAACATCGACGGCCGGACTGACCTAGTTCGCTGCGCCCACTTCCCACCCGAGAATTTCCACTGTCTACATGAGGAATCGAACCAGGTTCTTCTGAAATTTAAGGGTAATGATAGGTCACGTGTTCACGGATACTTAGCATAGTGTTTCGATAGTTGAAATCATGAAATCATAAAAATTGACATAATAAACTACGTAGGTACTGCTACAATGGACAGTATTCAATGCTACATATTGTCGGGTGGATGTTTACACTGAAAATACGATTGGCAGTAAAACTGTAAGAGCTGCATTTGTAATTATAAAGATACTCTAAACCTCGCCGTAATTCTACTAATTTTGCTTTTAAATCCGATTTTTTTATGTTTTTTTTTAAGTTACTCTAAAGTATTATAAAAAATACCCATCAAAAAATTATGGACCATTTGGATAAATCCGAAATTGCGCATAGTGTCTAATAGTGCACAACCTTGAAAATTCGCTGTTTCGAAATATAGGTGATAACGCGTCGTGATAAAGGGTTCTGTGTGCCATTCACGTGACATGAATAAAAAGCAAAGAACAAAATACCACAGAGACTGTGTCATGATCAATTATATAAAAATCGCTCGCTCAATTGCATAAAAATTACATAGCTACAGCTTCAACAAACTGACGTCGTTGGTGACATAAATCAAACAGCCCACGAGCAGACAGAAATACCGTATTGTACATAGAGTCAAGTCAGGGTTAAGTCCTCTTATATGAATGCAAATTCGTGACAGCAATCGCGAATTTCTATAAATCATATGCGGAACCAGAAATTATGATCACAAATCTCTCACGGCTTATAATTCAGTTTCTAATTTCGCCGATCTTATTGCCGGGGTATACTTTACGCAATTAAAGCAGGTTTCCACAGTGGCAGTCACTGAATTTAATGCACCATCAAATTCACTGCGTCAAGTGGAGATGCACGCTCTGTATGAATTGGATATTACGTGATAATTCGATTCACACCCAATTCGTCGAGAAATGCAAATTTGGCTAAAAGCCATTGTTGATGTAATGGGAGAAATCATATGCATCAATTTTATATCCATGACTCCTGACAACTTGATCAGAACGGTGTAGGGGAGATGCTGACCTAAAAAGTTATACCTTATGGGTCTTCATGCAGCGCAACACAATTTAATATTTTTGAGCAGAATTGGATGTAGACAGAATGATAAAAGAGTTAGGTGCAAATCTATAGATGTTATAAAGGTGAAGATTGGTGCAGAGCAATACGAGTTATAAAGGCAAGGATTGGAGCAAAGCGTGATAAATACAGTATAAAATAGAGGTATGGTGCAGAGCAGAAGTTATAGGGCAAGGTATAGTTCATGGCTGGATAGATACAGTATGATGAAATAGAGGTTTGGTGCAGAGCAGCACAAGTTATAAAGGTAAGGTATAGTATAAAGCTATTCTTATACTACAGGTAATTAAGAATCATAGACATTCATGACTTAGTGAAACTGCCTCAACTTTAAATCATGACATTATAGTAACCATAAGTAAAACTTGTTTGAAATCACTTCCAAAATATCAGTATAGGCCAAAAATCATTGTGTTGAAGCTTGGGGTGAGACTAAGGTTGCGCAAATGTCAATTCCATTGGTTTGCATAATAATATTGAACGTAACACGTCAAAATAAATTATTTGTTCAATCCTAACTAATCATTGGGTTTTTACATTGATCTTGTAATACGCTATGAATTAGTCACGTAAGAAATTACTTTATATTTTCATACCTTATTTCATCAATTATCCGCCATATTAGTTATCTCCCCTATCAAAATAATGGAATAGATATTGTTTAGTATTATTTCACTGGTAAGGTAATTGTATATCTGTGATTAAACCGCACCCATGGCTATAGAAAAAGCTGCATCATTAGCTACAGAAATGTCACTAAATGTTAGAAAAGTGCGTAGTTACACCATGTTGGTGCCAGTGGCGCAGTGGTTGAAACGCAGCTTCCCATGCGAGAGGTTGGAAGTTCGAATACGTACAAACCTAGATTTTTCCCATCCTATATTCAGCACAAGGGGAAATGTTAATGGGGTAGCCCTTTGTTGTATTTTGAATAGAAAAAGAGAGAAATGGAACTATTCCACAAGAGATATAGTGTTTGTTCTCTGCATTTTTCACCACAAGATGAAATGCGTGAGATACGTAAGTTGCAAAAAGTTTTGCCATGAAGTGGTTTATTGTAGGATATATGCAGGGTATACGGAGGCAATATTTTAAGTTTATTTACTACCATTAATAGTGGTGCTAAAACTTCATTTTCTGTCTCACCCTCGCCATTTTCTTCCGATTTAAACCAGATATAAAATTGCGAGTCATTGCAGAGTAAGCGACAAGAATCGGCTAACAAGTGATCGCAAATAGCATGAACATAATAACATAATGGGAATCATCACGATTATAGTACGTTATCGACGAAAAAACTCGCACTTTTAAAGGTGAATAAAGTTCTAGGGGACACAATTTATGCAACATTATCCTGTATCGATGTTTACCACATTCATTACAAGCTTTTGTTACACAATTACATAGCTTCTTGTGTAAAGGTAATTGCCCCAAACCTGCAAAGTTCCACGTCAGCGCAGGATTAACATACGGGCGTTACCGCATCGACAACCAGTATTTCACAAAAAATATCATTTTTCCAATTGATTAGCGATACGTATACTTATTAGGGTTATAATAGATTGAAAATTTTTAGATGAAACGAGAATGCAATTATTCGACTGATCAATGATAATCAGAGAGGAAAAACTGCGCAAAATCATCACGCAGGATCTCAGTGAGATGAATTTTTTTGTTTTTTATCGTGATACGAGACGATTAACGGGGATAGGTTTAGTCTTATTTGACAAAATACGAACAATATTATGAAAAATGCAATTAGACAAAATTAGCGTTAACAATGTTAGCTTAATATTCAATGCCAACAAAAGAACTTTCTGTGAAAATATATTATTGGTAATTAAACCGATTGTCATTTTCGGTGAAATAAACTATAATAAATAACATGATGTTAATGGGGGTAGCCAATGTTCTTTGAATAGCTGGAGACAAATGCATAGAAAAACTACCCATGGGACTCAAACCCACGACCTCAAGTTAACCGGTCTGGTACTCTACCAACTTAGCTACAGGGGCAAGTTTTCTTCTCTCAATTTAGGTATTTTTCACACCGTTTTCGGGAACCACTGATATTTTAAGTCCGTACATCGTGCCAGCGATATTGAAGGCAAAGGCGAGGTTTTGGTGCTATTTTAAAATTAAATGCCAGTCGCACGTACAACATTGCCCTGTTACATCCATAAGATATTTTTATAATACACCATTCTACAACATATCTTTCTCAATATTTAAGCACGAAAATCTTGCTCATTTCCTATTGTGGAAGACAATTCAATGATATCCGTAAGTATTCTAATGGCATTGGGTATCTCTGAACATTAAAGCCAAGAATTCATTGTGTCATCAAGTCATAAATTTCGGACACGACTGGTCCAAATGGTCACACATATATACTCCGAGTGTTATATTATTTCAACCCAATTGTGTTTACATATAGATAAAAGAATGAGTTATCAACAACTTTCGCCAGTCTTACTCTACACATTCCATGCTATAATACTAAAATGACCACTCAATGTCGACCGCCCGAGAAGAAAATAGCGTGACATTTAAATACACGCTGTAAGAGCTGCTCGTACAGCTTGTCAAAGTCCTAACGATGATATAAAACTAGTATCAATAGTGGCGCATCGAATGGATTATACTAGTGCTCACTTACGACTGAATCGACCAGAGCAGAGTGTCACGACTCGAAGTATCATTATTTTGATATACATTTACTTACATGGTACGTATGTACCTGTATATCTCGCTATATTTCTTAATTGATGTTGGTACGCCTGTGTTATACTCTCTCGATACGTTACTCACGGTTGATTTGATTTTCAATTAGCACTATAAGAATCGGTATATATGATACGCTTTATGTAAAGTGTGGCTGGGAGTCTCACGACTACGACATTCGAAAAACAATGCTAATGATACCAATACGGGTATCACCAGATGCCAGGGTGCGAATCGCGTCAGGTGCATCTCAGTTTTAAATTCAAATAGGCTGATTTAAAAATGAAATTGTCTCCAAATTGCCGTGTGTCTAATTGTATGTATATCTCTTTGAACACACTCGAAAATAGTCTAATTATTGCCCTTGGTTACAACAAAAAAACAATTAATTATGCCCAAGATTGGAACCCTCTATATATCGATCTGAAGGCTCGAGCCCTGCCTAGTGAGCAATACCATTGCTAAGGACGACCAACGCAAACAATTTTTCACTGATAAACATGAGCATAAACTGCGGAAAAGTGATAGTCATAAAATACATATCGACAGAAAAAAACCCTCCGATTCAGCCGCGGCAAACAACAAAATAAATGCGGGAAAATGCCAGCGAACAGATGTATAAATCATATTAACTAATAAAGAACTTGGGTCCGTCGAGAGAAACCAAGTTAACTGCACCCAATACATTCATTACTCATGTAGCCTTATAGCCACAAGCAACACCAGATCAATTTCCAAAATTTCTTATCTAACCACCCGTCGACTGCCCGGCAGCCAAGCAGAAATCAATATCACAAACGGGAAGAATTTAACGTTGAAATTTACTCAGCGCTCTGCGAGCTCCGTTATAACGTCAATTTATGACAATCGTGCAGTTATAATAATGGTATAAATTACGAGTAAAGGCGAAGGCTATTGATCGACGCGGCATCCAGCATCGGCCAATCGCCTCGCAGACTCGCGCTCCGTTTCATGATTTCATACCGCGCTTCTCAAATGAGATGAAATTTCATTTTGCCGCTGCCTGAATACAATAGTTGCCGCACTTCCCCCGTACGTTGAGCCCGGTAAGTTACAGTCTTGTATGATGTTACTGTGTTTATGGCGGTTCATTGATAATGCGTGCTGTAACGGACGAATTATGTATCGCGTCTCGAGACGCTGGGCGCACTGTTTTTCCCGCTGTTTTTTTTCTTGCCTCGTGATTACCGT
Organism: Epimenia babai; assembly: GCA_011762755.2. Taxonomy (NCBI): domain Eukaryota; kingdom Metazoa; phylum Mollusca; class Solenogastres; order Cavibelonia; family Epimeniidae; genus Epimenia; species Epimenia babai. The sequence goes on along the minus strand of WURV02146879.1, from coordinate 3,447 downwards.
TGTTGCGTTTTCTGCCTTTAATTATATCGTTTAAGAGCAGGATTTTTCTTTACCTTCGCGGCCCTTTATGCCCGACCTACTACGCCGCAAAGTACGTCGTATGTGACTCTTTTGCTTTGTTAGTCAGTAAGTTGTTACCGTTCTTTTTAAGTCTATAATAATATTTAATTAAAATCCATAGGTAAATTAAAATATACGGTCAGAAAAACAGACGCCGCTTGGTAAAGAGCAATGGTTACTTTTAGCGTAGCGCAAAAACATGAATTGTGGAAAAAGTTCTGTTGTTAATTCCATTATTGATGACATAGCGAACGCAATTCTCGCAAGTAGAAAAAAGACGCTTCTGTAACTGCGTGACAAATATAACCAATGATGGGTGGTGTGGCTAGAGCTTGTTGGACTTGAATTACGCAAGGCCCGGTTAGAGTCCCCTGTCTAGACAGTCTAAAAAACCTTGTGTCTGCGTGAAGGACGATATCGTAGTAATGTGAGAGCTTCTTGCCGCGGTCTGACGCGTGGCCGTGTTTCGTATGTTGTTTTCTCTCTCTATCTCATCATCACGATGCACATAATCGTTACCTACAACAGATTAAGTGCAGCTCGCGACATAGGTCGGCTGTCTGTTGACAGTGGGAACCACCGGCATCAATGGGCTAAGGTCAATTGTCTGCCCGGTGGTTTCCACTACGGTGATTTCCCGCTATCGTCATGCGGTTTATTCAGAGACATCGTGTTAATGGTCGTATCTACATGGATTACCTGTACAAAGAGCAGTATAAAGGGCAGTATAAAGGGGTGTATAAAGGGCTGTATAAAGGGCAGTATAAAGGGGTGTATAAAGGGCTGTATAAAGGGCAGTATAAAGGGCTGTATAAAAGGCAGTATAAAGGGCTGTATAAAGGGCAGTATAAAGAGTAGTATAAAGGGCAGTATAAAGGGCTTTATAAAGGGCAGTATAAAGGGGTGTATAAAGGGCAGTATAAAGGGCTGGATAAAGGGGAGTATAAAGGGCTGTATAAAGGGCAGTATAAAGGGCTGTATAAAAGGCAGTATAAAAAATAGTATAAAGGGCTTTATAAAGGGCAGTATAAAGGGCTGAACAAAAGGCTAGATGAAGGGCTGTACAAAAAGCTGTATAAAGGGCTGTATTAAAAGCCAATGATTGTCTAAACAACACGGTAATCCCGGGCTATTGCTATATATATTATTGTATGTAGACACTACCTAATTTATAACAATTACTAAATGTCAATAATGAAATAGATGCCACTATCACGTGCACATCATTAAAAGTATCCGTTACTGACAGTAAACTAAAAATACTCTAAGAAATACAGTCATACCGCATACATTTGTAAAAGTGAACTAACCGTTAGCACTCTGTTGTTGCAGAATTAGATTGCCTAGTAATGTGGTGTACAGTGGTCAGTGTGGTAAGGGCTAAACGCTGCCATTTATATACCGTACTTTTGAGCGTTTATGCAGCTTGCTAAATGTGTATTTCTAACAAACAATTGAGGAAAACCGTCCCCTAGCAAGAAAGAGGATATTTATCCACCTTACCATGACTAAATTACGCTGGTATTTATATTTAGGTTACATCAATGGAGCAATAGGGAGAAGTGCCTTGCTAAAAATGTAAAATATAACATCCATTCCACGGCACTTACGTATGTCGCATCAGTCGCGTCGGTCAGTGATGATGTCCCTGTCCGTAGCCCACAGCTCGATACTACGGGACATCAGGGACGGGGCTAGTACGTAGTGATGTGTGCTAGTTCACATTACCAGCTGTTGTTAGTACTCGTTTAGTACTCGTTTAGTACTCGTTTAGCTTACCTTGCGTATAGGTAAGTATAGTTGAAGTATTACTGGGCTGAGTTGGGTCAGTTAATGGTCACCTGTTACTATAAGAATGTCGGCGCAGTAACTGGCGTAAAAACCACCACACAGAGCCACTACTGGCCGAGAGATATAACGGGGAAACCCATTTAGTATTAACCCATTCCACGCTGTTGTCAGAGAATGTTATTTATATGATGATGTAAAACATAGCCATCAGTATCTAAAGGGTTAACATGATAATGTCCTGCTAGATTGTAGGATTGTATTTATTTGAAGTTCATTTGAAGCGTATTTCAGTATTCAGTAAAAATGCCTCCGAGTTCAGCGAGACGAGGAGTAAAATTCGGTTTCGAACAATGGCCATTTATTAGAACCTAAACAAAGAAAGTGTTGCGAGTTATTAACTCAAGCATTAAACCCCCCACTGCCCACCCTCATTGGACTGGGGGTAATTAACAGATACCCCTGACAGTGGCATCAACGTCACTAACTCAATCCCTACACAAGTGATCTTGTCACATACATCAGCATGAACATACGACGTATTAAGTATGAAAACAAAATTTACTTCGACGAATTGGATGGATGTCGTAGCAATGGTGTTTCAAGAAAAGTGTATGCTATATATCTCACCTAAACTAAAAGTAGTATCGCTTAATGAAAAATATCAATTAGTAGAGCACAATGCCGGTTATCTCGAGGCTGTGGGTTCGAGTCCCGTTATAGGTACATATTATTTTCTGTATAGCCCGATGCCTAAAAGCTGGTCCCAACTCAGGCTGTGAAACAATTCTAATATTTGCGAGCAGATTTTTTGGGGGCACAAGATCAGCAGCGAAGTTGTTTTTGTTGTGCCTGGGCTGACAACTTTATAAATACGTATTTATTGATGCAAGACTCATGAATGGAGAGCGATATTTTCACGAGAATGATGAATTACTCGCGATGAATCGAATGTGAAATGAAATGGAGTGGAATTCATTTAATTAAAGTGTAATTATTAACCTACCTGTCAAATCTACTGCACATCGGCAGAAAGGTCTGAACAGCCTAAGCCAGTCATGAAATGATTCATCTATTTATAATAAATTATCTGAAGGTACAGTATACATATTATGGAGAGCAATGTCGGGTGATGCAATGGAAAAATATACAGGTAAATTACATAGTTTCAGCACAACTATAAAACAACATATCACTGATTAAACAACGCCCACTACACACAGCGGTTAACTGTGTCATGTATGTATTGCTCATTGAACAACCCCCACCACAAATAGGGGGTAACTCAGTCACGTATATTGCTACGATTACGTGCATTGCTCATTAAACAACGCCCACCACAAATAGGGGGGTAACTCAGTCATGTATATTGCTACGATTATGTATTTCCTTTTTTCCATTTTCCTTTTTCCATTTTCCTTTTTTCGATACTTGTTCTGTTTTCCACCGAATTATTCAACATTGTTATCCATTTCATATTTACTCTAAATGTACATGGTTGTATCTAACATTGATCTGTATCACCTGTATACTGTTAGATGTTAATTTTCTATAATTTAAGTAATTACATTATAGTCTTAGACCATTAGGCTATTGTTT
>WURV02146868.1:0-18223 GCA_011762755.2 Epimenia babai | reverse complement strand
CATTACATTGTGAAGTGCGACTGATAATAATCGATTATTCTAAGGAGCACTATAAAAACCATATTATTATTATTTATCTGAAGGGTTTTCGTTTTGTATGCAAATGGTCTCTGTTTCGTATGTAGACGGCATTCGTATTGCATGTAAGCGGTATTTATTGCAAGGAAACAGTGTTATTATTCCGATAATATATTTATTATCTATACATAAAATATTTTACTGCATATAAACGGTATATACAATTCTACAATTGAAATAATTTTTGTCAAGCATACAATTATTACGCCACTAGTACCATCAAAATTATCGACACAATCATTGACATCGAGGTACATGATCATGTCATGATATATTAAAATGGAGGGTTCTCCCGAGAAAAAAAATCTAAATCGTTTTATGGTGCAACAAATACCTTATAATAGTAAACGCTGTTTACAGCAAAATGGAGTTTACCGCAAGTTTAGTGGCGTACGTAGTGGGGAGCCTTATCATCCTGCGATGGTTGAGCCAATTGTTATTCAACTATGTACGGTACAGCTATCCACCGGGGCCCAGACAATGGCCGATTTTGGGCAGCTTTACCCACCTAAACAGAAACCAGCTGCATATAGCAATGTTCGACCACAGGGAAAAATATGGCGATATAAGTCACGTGAAACTGTTCGAGTCACATATCGTAGTAATAAACTTGATAGCGGTGTGGAGAGAGGCAATGCTAGAACCCGACTACAAAAACATCTTTTCCGGCCGAATGACTACACTTATTTTTAAGCAGGTGGTTCCGGATGACCTGATTTTTAATCCGTACGACGACAAGTGGGCGCGGCTGCGAAAACTCGTTCATAATACTATCACCCCTTATGCCAACGACAGCAACCGAATAGAAGATACAATAACGTCAGAAATACAAACCCTGAAATATGAATTAGAACTGAAAGTCAAGAATCCATTTGATATATACGAGTGTGTTGTAAAGACAGTTGGAAATATCATGTACATCCTCATAATGGGCGAAAGATTCGATTACGACCATCAAATTCACGAGTATTCCCGGCAGATCTTTGGCAACATCGCCAGTCAGAGAAGTTTCAACGCGTTGATTGTGACCTTGTTTCCAGGTTTCCGTCATTTCTCGTGGGGAGAAATATTTCTCGTTAAATAACACAGTGGAAAGTAGAACAAATAACTAATAGAGAAACCTATGTGGGCAAAGTTGCCATCAATATAAAGAATTAGTGAAAAACAGAAACAGGAGTTAGTTTATATAAAGGTGTTGCCTTTATCGGTTTGGTTATCTCTCAATTCTGTAACCAGAAGTTTTGCACCTAACAATTACAGTTTTAAGCGTTTGTCGATTGTCAACCTAATGATATTTAATGCCCGGGTATAACCTCATTAGTGTTATACATGCAGTAACGTTAACATCTGCCATTATTCTTGGGATGGCTGTTTTTGAGATCTCGATTCAACGTGAAATATTGAAATATTATATCAATTGTTATCAGGCAATTTTGGCTAAATATTCATACAACACGAGGTATTCGCAATACTGTTGTGAATACGGTAGGTATGCAAATAATTATAAAAATCAAACATGGTCTCATGCAGACAGTAATCTTAATAAGAGATTGTTATGTAACGTGGAATAGATCGTCGGCTCCTATTGCAACTGAGTTGAGAAATAAATGTCACCGACCTTATCAAGAATATAATCATGACAGCCTTCATCTGTTTCAATTACAGCAGAGGTTTAAGCTATGTATTTGGCCTAATTATTTCAACACTTAATATTTTCTTGGTATTTTCCAGGTGCATAATCGGGTGGACGGGGTAGATCTAGCTAGTCCGTTTTATCATTTATATTGAAAATAAATTCTCTATATTCTGTAGATTAGTAATACGGATGTGAAATATACGGCTGATCCCAAAATATGTTCTAGGTTTGCTGGTGCCTCCCGAGCACCCAAACCGACGTAACCTCGCCGCATTTGGTTTGGGAAACCGACGCTGTATCGGCGATGTCTTCGCTCGAAACCGCCTCTTCTTGTTCGTCACGCATCTCTACCAGAAGTTCGATATTTATCACGATCACATGGAAACCGTGCCGAGCATGAATCCGAGGGACTTCGCCGCTGAGACGTTCATCGCCCCGCGGCGATATGAGCTGCAATTGGCTGTCAGAGCTAGCGGAAATACATCAGGCGACAACCACTAAAAGCCTTGTTTCTATTTGTACTACTTTCTCTCACAATCTACTGGTGTATGGTATGATCATGCCCACCCTGCGAGACACGAAGCGATGCGAGACAAGACTGCATCACGGGTGTTCAATCCACTGTAATGCGGAGTTATTTTCGCGTGGATGATATTTTCGCGCTTAATTATGATGCGAAAATATTACCCACGCGAAATAATATACCTGTTTTATTCAGAAAACTGAAAAAATAACAAAAATACAAGCTATAATATACAGTGTATTCACTAAAAAATGCAACATCTAGTGCTCTACACATTCCCAGAGCTCAATAAACGGAATTCCTGTTCCTAAAGTCATACAGGGAAGCGATTCGCGATCCGACCCGGGTTTCATCGAAAATGAATCCAATCGCGATGATACAACGCTGAATAAGGTCGCTAAAACGGCCCCCCAAATGCCATGACTCTACACTACCTCAGCGTCGCGATAAGATAAGTTACACATGAGGACAAAGTGTTTTAATTATTGTCATCTCATACAGTGTGGCCCCCCTTCTTATAACATAGTACTTCCATTTACTATTAGGTCCCCGTTCATTAATTATATATATTTTTTTCTATCCTCACAACTTATTCCGTGGCAATTATAGCTCGTACGTAAACCGCAAGGCACTTATAAAGCACATGAGGCGCTTTGGATACCATTACAGCGATGATTCCGTAGTACCTAATCGTGATACAAATTACACTAAGCATCGCACTTTTAGTTGTAGCAGCCGTGATTGTCATTTCCGGTAGTACGTGGGGGGGGGGGTGAACGAAACCCGGTAACACAAGGCGCAGGTAAAAATAGTGGTAATTATGTTAAGGGCACTTATATATAATTATAATGACGATATCGAAATATTCATTTATCAATTTATTTCGCGTGTGTCGAAATCTTGATGATTCATTTAGTAGTTTATTATCTCAGAATGGATATATTTGAAATATATTCCTTGTCAATTCCTTCACTCCTCGCAATCTGAATCGATTATCTCCCCTTCCAAACATGTCAAAATTTTTAGCTTGATTTTTGATAAGCACGTGACTTTTGACAACGGATGTCATTTATTATCAAGTTGTGCTATTTCTCTTAGAGAACGATTGCTTCTGCTTACAAGTTCTTGCCCCCACAGTCACTTGGGAATATTTTTTTTCGCGCTTTTTTCCTATCATCGTGTACTCTTCACCACCTAAAAATCGGTCCACAGGCTTCGAAAAATTCGATATTTCGATACTTCGAAAATTTCGTTGACAATCTCCTAATAAATTCGAGAAATTCTGGACATCTATCCTTGCATTGGCTACCATTTTATTCTCGCATTCAATACAAATCCTTCACACTGTAAAATACAGGTAACTTGATTCAAAAATCACTAATAAGATTGCTGTCTAACGCATTTTACACCAATGAACATAATAATTATTAAACAATATTGATATTGCCTAAGCATCATCATAAAATAAGTGATGTTAATTAGGATAGCCAATGTGGTTCTATAAATAGCTCGAGAGAAATGCATAGGAAAAACCTATACCCCTGATGGGAAAAAGACACATAAATTAGAACTACAACATTAATGAGCTTCCTAAACTTATAATCTTTGAAGCCGCACTCATTAACCGGTTAAATACACATTTTATCACATATTGTGATATTGTAAAAATTGCCAAATATGTAATATCTTAAATATTACCGCATACTTCATCCAGCATTATAAGTGAATAAAGAACACAAAACTATAGTTAAAAGACGATCATTCCTGGCAATTCATTAATGCGCTATTTACTAACTTCTGTTAACAATTGTGTTTTTAGTTGATTTATACTTTTGCATTGTCGTAAATTATTTGGAAGAATATTGATTATTCATGATCGTCATGGTCATTATTGTTATTATCGTTATCATTATTATCATCTTCATCGTCGTCATCATGGTTATTATCGTTATCATTATTATCATTATCAACATCATCGTCGTCATCATCTTCTTCATCATCGTTATTATCGTGATCATTATTATCAACATCATCGCCGTCATCGTCATCATCATCATTATTATCGTCATCATTATTATTGTCGTCATAATCGTAATCGTCCTCATCATCATCATCATCAACTTATTATTATTATCCATTCTTTACGTCAACGCTATACCTCACACTCCCTTCCTTGACCAAATTCAACCCGTCATCCCGACCCCTGACTCAACGTGTCATGTCGTAATCTGGTCAAAAAGCAAGCTCAATCCTTATCGTTGCGCGTGATGCCTCTACTTATTGCTCTCAGCTTATCGTGACAAACCATCCAGTAATTATAACCTATGATTAATCTAACCTTAAAAATATTGTCAGCATGACTTAAGAGTCACGAGCATTTATGTGCTACATTACACTTGTTTCATTATATAGGTGTTGTAGGTATCTTTTGAAGGGTCTTCGCTTTGAATGTAAACGCTATGCATTACATGAGAACGGTGTTTCTATTGTTTTTATTTTTTAATAATAGTACTCTAAGTGGATGTAATTCCTTATGCTGTATACCGTATTAGTTATGTAGTAAATTGTTTTTATTGCGGGGTTCCCACACCCTTCATTACTGAGGCTGCTCCGTCTTTAGTGTTATTATTGTAAAGGGCTAGAAGTAGCCTACACAGCGATTACATATTAATAAGTAACTATCCGTATTTTTACAACGCCCAGTTCTCCTGACCACCTCAGAAAAGAAAGACTGGACTCCGACAGGAATATAACGCAGCCTTCTTATAGGTTATATGCATGCCTTGGCATTTAGCATACAAGCTGGTGAAAAATGCGAACTGGTCAACATAATGGATACTATGTTCATACCATGTACCAAAACCCAAATAACAGGCGATCTCTCTTTTAATTTTATTTACGACATTATGCAGTGTTATAAACCTTAGGCCGCTATTTAATGTATATCGGCGGATTTATTCTAATGAGTACAGTATATTTGAAACGCATGAGTTGTACTCCTCTTGAAGCTAAATCAACAACTAAGGACTCAATTATCGACTTCACGGTACATTACGATAAAAGATAAAGGTCGATTACACCATTTATAGACCGCAAATATCAGCCAATAAAGGCTCTCTGATGCGGTTAACAGTGAATGTTTATGGGAGCTATATTCGGCGCATATACAATACCTTCGACACTTGCATACCACCCCATTAAAGATGAAATCGAGCTTTCACTCATTTTAAAGGCGGATAACTCCAGCAATTAAGGATAAATGACTTACTGCAGATTAAAGCAGAAAAGTCGACCAGTTGGCTGTTTCAAACCCGCGACCTTTCAGTTACAAGTCCAGTGCTCCTACCACTCGTCTGAAAACCCCCTTAAAGATGTTATCGCAGGACATGTTCGAAGTACAAATCTACCTTTTGAGGTGTAACCCGATTTTCTCGGTGCGAACCTTATAATGACTTGTACGCTATTTGCAGCTAAATGGAGTTGACCGCAGGTTTAGTGGTGTACGCCGTTGGAAGCCTTATCATTCTGCGATGGTTGGCCCAATTGCTGTTGAATTTCGTCCGCTACAGCTATCCACCAGGGCCCAGACAATGGCCGGTTTTGGGTAGCTATGGCGACATGAGCAGAAAGCAGCTACATCTATCATTATCTGACCACAAGACAAAATACGGAGATTTAAGTCGCATAAAATTGTTCGGGTCAGACATAGTCTTGTTAAATTCGATAGAGGCGATGCGAGAGGCCATGCTAGAAGGCGATTACAAAAACATCTTTTCCGGCCGAATGGATTCAGTAATTTTGAAATACGTAGTGCCTGACGACCTGATTTTCAATCCATACGACGCCAAATGGGTGCGGCTACGAAAACTCGTTCACAATACCATCACCCCTTATGCCAACGACATCAAACGAATAGAAGATACAATAACCTCGGAAATACAAACATTAAAAGTTGAACTTGAATCAAAAGGCAAGATTCCATTTGATATATATGAGTATATATTGAAGGCGGTCGGAAATATTATGTATATCCTGATAATGGGTGAAAGATTCGATTACGACCATGAAATTCACGAATGTTCTCGGCCGATTTTTGGTAATTCGAAAAGCCTGGCGAGTTTAAGTGCATTTATTCTGACAATGTTTCCAGCTTTCCGTCATTTGTCATGGGGACCTGGAAAAGTCTTTCATGAATTCAAAAAAGGCATTGATCGAGTATTTAAATTCTTATACAAAGACATCAACAATAAAGATCATTTCGAGAAAAAGGGACTTTTGTACGAAATGTTGCGCCAAAAGCGTGAAAATAAGTGGTTGACGGATGGAAACATCCACGACGTTGTATTTGATGTCCTTCTCGCAGGGATGCTGACTACAAGCACGACTCTCTATATTCTGATTCTCATTCTTATCCATAAGCAAGCGTTTCAGAAACAGCTGCAGAAAGAAATCGATGAAGTCGTGGGCAGAAGACGCTCCCCGAACCTTGGCGATCTGCCGTACATGCCATTTACTCGTGCCGTCATCCTCGAAACCCTGCGTTACTCGTCGTTTTTGGGGCTGGGCGTAGCACACACAGCCCTTGAAGACGTCACATTCCGGGGGTTCCATCTTAAGAAAAACACTGTCATTATTCCAAACATCTGGTTGATGAACCACGACGAAGAAGTGTGGGACGATCCCTGGCTTTTCAAGCCGGACCGGTTTCTAGACGAAAACGGTATGTACTAATGACACAATATTACCTTTAGCGATCATCAAGCCTGCTTCTTGTTTGGACGTAGAAAAAAATAAAAACACTGTGGAAATAACTTTTATATTCTTAATATTTCGTGTATTTTTGTACGTATTGTGGTCAAACTATACTGTGCCATTGACATCAACCTTTACAACAACCGCTTTATTCGTATATAGAGGACAATAATAAAAGCATGACCAGATTATGCAGCTTTGTCAACGCGTGATTCGTTCAGCGTTACTGTTCTGGGTGCGTTTAATTTTGTTATAGCCGTATGACATATATGTATGTCATTTTATTAGGTATAAACCAATAACATTACAATATATATACATAAAAACAATTAACATCGAAGAAGTGAGAGAACATTTCATATAACGATGTGGTTTGAGTTCGCGAGATATTTTCTTGCCTCCAAAAGGACGTATACGTACGTTCCATGTTGTACTACCTGTCTAATCGCCATGAATGCGCTAGACATTGTAGATAAAATCTGTACTGCCTGCAATCAGTCGCAGCCTCGGATCTGCACTGCGCCAATTTTATAAAAACTGACATACATATTTGCACATATGTACTGACATACATAGTTTGGTTGTATCTCAATGTAACGAATATCACACTTACCTAAATTCTCTTTCATTGTTATATGATCATTTTATTAATTTTTTGAGGTAGCACAACTATCTTTTCCATTCCCCAGCATTTTAGAACTTTACTGTTTTTTACATATCGTCTTTAAAATAGATTTTTGTTGCACTAAAAATATTTTAACTTCATTTTCACAAATCATATTCTGGTGTTTCTATAAAAATTCTGCAAGAAAAAATACGACAAGCATTCAATATCGAATGTCTTTGCAACGAGCCTGTCGTACCTTTGAATCAGTAATACAATTATTTGTATTGTTCAATTCAACGGCTATGACCGCAAATGTTAACAATAATTTATTATTTTAATTGAGAAATCATTACACTTTTCCCATATCGCATGCTTTCTGGGTAATGAAAATATGTGGCAGAGTAACAAAACCAAGGTGCTGACATTGAATTGAGGTCGCGTGTCAGGACTCCGAGGTATGGCGGACCGAACATCCAGTATTTCCGTATTCTCTCTATTAAAAAATTAGAAATAAGCATGAAATTATTCATATATTCCCGATTTAGATTCTATAGTGAAATTTGAAATTACTTATAACATATATTTATTCCTATTTCTGTTATGCTCATATAAAGAAATTTTAAAGAAGACAAAATCTTTATATTCGCGTCCGTCAATGTTTAAATCAGAAGAAAGTATCGCATATAATAATCTATTCAAAGTTTGAACGGTATTTACGATGATAAACGAAATTATATTCCTTGGGAAGCTGTTGTCTGATTAATCGGTTTTAAGGTGCCTGTACGCTATCAAATGTTTCATCTGTCTTTAGATCAGTCCAGCAATGTTGGCGGACAATATTTCGAACAATAGATAGGAGAAAACCCTTGATATCCATATTCATTTCACCATGAATTGTGCATGTTCATTATATTTAGTTTTGGATCAATTCGGCAAACGAAACAGTTATAACGTCTTATAAAGAAGAATTCAATACAGTGTTTTTAACGTCCGATCGTATTGATTCAGAAAGACTGTGTAAAACACTTTCTTTTTTTCTCTCTCAACTATCTGCAAATGTAGCATTTTTATTCCATAAGTTATCTCGATATATTGGTTGACGGTTATTCACAGTAACTGTCTTGCGTATAAAACTCACTGATTGTTCTCTCTCGTGTTTTATGTATGTCGATGTTATTGTACGTATTATTGTAACTTAGACTAATTTATAAAATTCTTGTACATATGTTGTGGCCATCAGACCGTGTTAATATTGAGTAGTTCTATTTTCTAAATCACAGCCACGTTAAAATAATAAATAAACACGCTGATTTCAAGATTGGCGCATTGTTCTATCCTTCATATATCTGTGACGGGACATTTGAACCTTTGACCAATGAAATATGAGATACTCGTCGTCTGCGATTAATGACGTTTCGTTTCACGATTCACGATTAAAGCTGATTTTATTGTTCCACAACAATTGTTTTTTAATGGCAAAAGATGTTTTAATTAAACATTAATCGCGGCAAAATGAAAACTGAGCATTTTCAAACTGATTATATCACTGACTAAGGCTAACCTTATTCCTTATTTTACTTTATATGGTACAAAAATTAAAAAAATATAAAATTAATTATAAAATAATTTAGTTCATTTAGTTAGAAGGTAAAACCTGCAACATATACAAATTTCATGAGAAAAAATTAACCTTATGCATGAATGGGTAAAGTAATACATCAACTTCACAGTAAAACGTTAATTTATTGTATTAAAAACCATTTTCCCATAAATTTATTCGGATTCTGATTTTAGTTAAATTGAGCAAACATAATTTCTAGTCTACCTAATCTGTCACGTGACTGCATGAATGTGTACACTGTTGTGAGATCCAAAGGAATGCCTCTATTGCACTATATCACTAGATAACGTTAATTGAGTACGATAGCTCCAACTTTATGTGCATGCCTGCAAATACTCGTATACCAGTCACGCAGTTGATATTCTATACTCACAGTGTTTACCTCGTATTAAAACAGCACCTTTATACATGATGTAAATGACAGTAGCCAATGTGGTTCTTAAAATAGGTGGAGAGAAATGCACAGAAAAAACTATACCTCTGATGGGACTACAACACATGACCTCCAGATAACCGGTCTGGTGCTCTACAAATTGAGCTAGGGAGAAGATTCCCCCCTACATTTAGGCATTTAACACTGTTCTCGAGGACCACTGATATTTGAAGTCCGTACATCAAGCCAGCGATATACACAGATATCTGTACAAGCGTGATGGACTATCAATTAATCGGCAGATTTTTACGGTGTTTTCTATCTTGACATGATGTTAATGGGGGTAGTAAATGTGGTATTTTAAATAGCTGGAGAAAAATGCACAGCGGGAAACCCTTTCCCTGTAATATAAGTAATAGCGCACTGTATCCTTATTGCTTTGAGATCTCGACCAAAGTAAAATAAGAATACATTGGAAATTAAAAAAAAACGTATGTTCGGTAGATCAGCAATCGGTATGTGGACCACAAGACATAACCAAAAATATGTTGTAGGTTTGCTGGTATCGCCCGAACACCCCAACAGACGTAACCTCGTCGCATTTGGCTTGGGAAACCGACGCTGTATAGGCGATGTCTTCGCTCGAAACCGCCTCTTCCTGTTCGTCACGCATCTCTACCAGAAGTTCGATATTTATCACGATCACATGGAGACCGTGCCGAGCATGAATCCGAGGGACTTCACCGCGGAGGCGTTCGTCACTCCGCGGCAGTATGAGCTGCAATTGGCTGTCAGAGAAAGCGAGGATACAGCTGGCGATCACAACTAACAACTTGTTTCCATTTGTACTACCACTTTTTTGACAATTTACTGCCCTTTGATGAGGTCAACTTTGTGAGACATATCTCGTTGCCGGAAAACAACTGAAACTTTGCTATTATTTCGCGTATTTTGCACGTAATGTGAACTTTTGCGAGACGCCTGCAGAAAATTCTCAACGCTTCACCTATGACAACCATCCTCTCACCATCCATTACCTTGAAGCGAATCTAGTCAGCACGATATAACGCTATATCACATCGCCAAATTCGCCACTCTATGCGATGACCTAAATATGGATTGAGGTTCGCGTTGTGTTACCTAACGAAGCATGTTTAGGAAAGTGGATCGGAGGTGACATCAGTTGCACAGCACTAACGATGCTGCATTTATCCGGAAGTCAGAACCGAAACCAGAAAGAACATGGCTGGTTTCTGAAAAAAATTGTTAAAATGCGACTTTTATGATGATGTTTTATGGGTTGTTTCGTAACTAGCCTGACTATTTGTTGCTACTACTGAATACACGCATGTAGAAAGTAGCTACGGTCTTTTACTCTCCATAATTATAAGTCTACAATATAATATTGCTGTACAAGTACAAACATCGTCAGCATTAACTTAGAATAAACTGGCATGAGTTACACGAAGTTTATCGTCGACAAAATAAGATTCGAATATCGAAAGAGCTTTTCTTCGCGTCTCATCATCATCAACATCGTCGTCGTTTCTGTAGATTTACCTAAATCAGACCTTCCGTCTTAATCCAATATTGTGTCTAGACACGCCGACCAAGACACAGTAAGATAACGCATCGCTTATTCGAAAGTTCCGCTGACAGCTTAAAACGATAGACGAAATTTGAAGTCACGATGGCACGCTCAAAGTGTTAATCGTAAAATTCTACGCCTGAATGAGTCATAGAAGTTTCAAATTTGGTCGAAAATAACGACAAGTGACGCCAGGATGATATTTTCCGACAGCTATCCCCCTCGGTCGCCCAACTATCTTATTTAATAAAGGGGTAATCTTGTCTCATTTGTTAGTCGCCAAGCTGCCTCCTTCCCGACATAGAAGTACAAATAAAATTTTGATTTATAATAAAAATAACGTTGTGAACGATTTCTTTTCCAATAAGTAATATTAAAATTAATGAGATTTCTCCACAAATAAATCGTCTAGCAAAAAAGGTGTAAACCGCTGCAAGGGTCGGATCATTTGGCTAGTATCTTACATCATAGTCTTATAATAATGATACAGTACTGTTTCATCTGTTTGTTTTGTTTGTGATCGAACTGCCGGATTATCAAAAAAGCGGTCGATGGTCCGACAAATAGTAAAGTGCCATATGAACCTGAAATCATTCAAGCGTCGTAAATTTTAAGGCTCTTTTGATGCTGAATGTTCCGGTAAGAGTTTGTTTTATATTATGTAAACAATATATGGCACCTGTAAATTATATAGCTGATGAAAAGGGCCAAATATCAATTGAAATGGCAAGACAGTGGAAACGATGTGGGCGTCTAAACACACGCCAAAATTATTGCAAATCTTCTGAAATATATTTGTTTGCTTGTTTGATAATTTAACGGCTTGGATCGTATAATAGACAGTTGGGTTTGGTTCGCGAATTAAGTTTTTGATGTCTACAGCTAAGCGTAACAATAACATCGATTATTAGTTAATACACATAAATAAAATGATTTCATTGAATTAAGTAATGTTACCACGAAGTCAGACATTAAGAAAGACAATTTATTTTTTGGGTGTTTCTGAACCTATTGCTCAGATGTCTTGTATTGGTTGCCCTTACGGTAGAATAATAAACAGTTAAATAATAAAGAATCGAACTATTTAGGTCACAGTTAAAAAGGGGGATTTTTTAGAATATCCATTTCACGTGTCTCAGCACTATGCTAGTAATTTCCAAAAGTGATAGGTTGATATTATCTGCAGTGGAAGTACTTTTACTCAATGATATCTTGTTTGTTATAGAAGAGAGTAAGATTTGATTGCGACAGAAGTTGTGCATATTATATGAGCCAACAAAAAAGTCTCCGTTGATTCCATCAATTTCCAGAATATTACAATTACTGTCGACTTGAGGCACTCCGTATGGTTGGAGATGTAGGGAGCAAAGCTCTCACAAATACCACACCTGTAAAATAGTGATAATATCATCTTGTCAATCCCTTCAGTGGATCGGAGACACGAAGACCGGGGGAGGATTATTGAAATTATCGCTGGTAGAGACGAGAATGACACGTGACTCTTGCGCTTGAGTTTGGTATTTTGCAAGAAAAGTGTGTTTGTAACCAATTTCATGGTAAGCACAACACTTCTAGACCGCCGGTATTAGCGAATAAAGACTGTTGGGTGTGTTTTACAATGAAATCTCATTTGCAGCAAATCACTGCATGTACAATACCTTCGACACTGGCATAACATCATGCCAAGAATAATATCGAGCAATCTTGGATAACTGACTTGCTGAGGATCATCGTAGAAGTCGACCGGTGGGCAGTTTCGAACTGGCGACCTTTCGGTTACGAGTCCAGCGTTCCTTCCACTGGACGAAATACTTCCCCAGTCGATCCCTAAAGATACCTTTGTATTTAATGTACACA
Source organism: Epimenia babai (assembly GCA_011762755.2). Taxonomy (NCBI): domain Eukaryota; kingdom Metazoa; phylum Mollusca; class Solenogastres; order Cavibelonia; family Epimeniidae; genus Epimenia; species Epimenia babai. The sequence continues at coordinate 5,188 of WURV02146868.1, read as the reverse complement.
ATTAACCACTTCCCTCGGAAAATCACACCATCCCTGGTAATTTTGAATATATAATGCCTAATCAATGGATTTTTGTAACCCTAAATCCCCAGATTAAAGCTCTAACTCTAAATTCAACTCGACACTCCGAAAGCTAGTTCCATGTTTGTCACCATAATCTCGTCTGACCTTATTGCCGATTATAATTATTGCACGTGACGACTCATTTTATCTCTCTTCGCTTATCATGTCAACCCGCTCACAGCGAAATAATAGTGGCTATAAATCATTTAGTGAATCCGAGACAAAAACAACACGAACAAGCGTTGGAGATATTTGAAGGCCTCCAGATTCATATTGTACAAGAATTTCTTTACGTTGCTAACGGTAAGTTGATCAGCTACTTAAATATACCCCTATATCAGAGTATTTACGCAAATTATCGTCAAATCAGCAATGTAGGCTCGCACAGTCTATAAATTTATAGTCAATTACGTGAGTTACGAAAATTTACAACGCTATCTATCCTATGATAGTCTCGGGATGTTCACAAATCCAATGAGATTTTCAAGTCGATTATTGGACTAAAAATCTATTAAGGTGACAATGACGAATATCATGAATGTAATCGTAAACGGGGTTAGCCAATGCGGTTCTATAAATAGATGGAAAGAAATGCACAGAAAAAAACCTTGACCCCTGATGGAAATATCACGAAAGTGATATCGACGTCTCACTGTACTTACATTGCGCGTGACTGGTATTAGCATGTGAACAAAATTCGTTTTGTTTGTAAACAACATTTGCATGGCATAAAAACTGTCATTATATGACAGTTGACTCTAATTGCTTCGGATGTAAACGGTATTTCTTTGGCAAGTAAACGGCATTCGTTCCAGCATTTCATTCATGGTATACCGAGTTCGATTTTGAACCGTATTCCATGCGTTTCTAGTTAATCATAATAACTATAAATTTGTGAAGTGTCTTGGATGGCCATGTGTTATAAGGGCACTATAAATCAATAAAATTTCATTCCACATGTGATTTGTATTTACGACATTAAAACAATGTTCATATTGTTGTTTATAGCATTGAATGCAAACAGTATTCGTTAATGCCGATAAACTGCTTGGATTATTTAACTATGGAGATTGTACTGTGGGGAAACGATATGCGAAATTCGAAAATATAAATAATATTTGTAACGCAACTTATACGAGTAGTACGCCTCTAGAAGCTTTATCAACCACTATGTATGTATGCATGTATGCATGTATGCATGTAAGCAAGTAAGCAAGAAAGCATGTATGTATGTATGTGTGCGTGTGCGTGTGCGCGTGCGCGCGTGCGCGTGTGTGTGTGTGCGCGTGTATGTGTGTATGTGTGTATGTACGTACGTACGTACTATTATCAGCCCTAAAAACGCCACAGTTAGTATACTGGTCAGAGCGGGATTTGAACCAGGGAAACCTGGATTCAAAGTCAAACGCTCTAACCACTACGCCTGCTGTCCCCTATCAACCACTAACGACACAATTATTGACATATACATTATGATTTTATAACGAAAAATATCCAGGAAATGATATCGAATCAAAAAGTCTGAATCATTTTCTTGTGCATATATATTTTTATCCGCTCTAGACATATGATTCATATCCTAATTGCAGCGAAATGGAGTTGACCACAAGTTTAGTGATGTGCGTGGTCGGGAGCCTTATCATCGTGAGATGGTTGGGTCAATTGCTGTTTGATTATGTACGATACAGCTATCCACCGGGGCCCAGACAATTGCCTATTTGGGGTAGCTATGGTGACCTAAAAAACGGCAAGCTTCACATGTCATTTTTAGACCACAAGAAAAAATACGGGGATTTAAGTCACGTGACATTGTTCGGATCGGACGTAGTCATGCTAAATTCGATAGAGGTGATGCGAGAGGCCATGCTTAATGCCGAGTACAAAAACATCTTTTCCGGCCGAATGACTACACTTATTTTGAAGTACGTCGCGCCGGACGACCTGATTTTCAATCCATACGACGCCAAATGGGCAAGACTGCGAAAACTTGTCCACAATACCATCACCCCTTATGCTAGCGACATCAAACGAATAGAAGACACGATAACCTCGGAAATACAATGCTTTAAAGAAGAACTCAAACTGAGAGTCAAGAATCCATTTAATATACACGAGTATATAGTAAAGGCAGTCGGAAATATTATGTATATCCTCATAATTGGCGAAAGATTCGATTACAACCATCAAATTCACGAATGTTCCTGGCCGATTTTCGGTAACTCGGAAAACTTGGGGACTTTAAACGCTCTCATTTTGACATTGTTTCCTGCTTTTCGTCATTTCTCGTGGGGCCCAGGTAAGGCGTTTCATGATTTTAAAAGAGGCATTCATCGAGTATTTGCATTCCTATACAAAGACGTCGACAATGAAGATGTGACTTCCGAGAAAAAAGGCATTTTGTACGAAATGCTGCGCCAACAGCGTACAACTAAGTGGTTGACTGATGGCAATATCCACGACGTTGTCTTTGACCTACTTCTCGCAGGGATGATGACTACAAGCACGACTCTTTATATTCTGATTCTTATTCTTATCCATAAGCAAGCGTTTCAGAAACGGCTGCAGAATGAAATTGATGAAGTCGTAGGCAGAAAACGTGCCCCGAACCTTGGCGATCTTCCTTATATGCCATATACTCGCGCCGTGATCCTGGAAACCCTGCGTTTCTCGTCATTTCTGGGGCCTGGGCCAGCACACTCAACTCTTGAAGACGTCACATTCCGGGGCTTTCATCTCAAGAAGGATACCATTGTTATGTCAAACATCTGGTTGATGAACCACGACGAAGCAGTGTGGGAAGATCCCTGGCTCTTCAATCCAGACCGGTTTCTAGACGAAAACGGTACGTACTAATGATACATTTGCGAATGTCTTTCGTAGCCATCAAGGGCACTTCGTGTTTGCGTGTCAAAAAAATGAAACAAAGATGAAATTCATTGTCTTAAACTCTTTAAGATTTACACCAAAGGTACAGATATAGGGCAACGTAGAGAGTAATTCTAGGTGGTTATAATCCTTGTGTCACCCTCGTTAAACAATAATAATAAAAATAATAATACTAACGAGGACAAGGACAATGATAATTATCATGACGTTAATGTTGATGGTGGTGATGATGACGACGACGACGATGACGATGATGATGATAATAATAATTATGTACGTTAGAAAAGAAATACAGTGTATATATATTACGAACGACAGAAGATAGATTAATGGAGGTGTCTACCCTTAATAACTTAATAAAGTAATTGCAGTAACCTCACAAAAACCACTTGATTCGTAGATACCCAGTAATATAATGTAAGCATAACAAAATAATATATATATATATACCTGCTATCCCGTTATTTCAAGATGTGTCACTGTTTTGGACGAGTTCGACAGATATTTTCTAGTCTCCAAAAGAACGTCTACGTTGGTTTCGTCATTGTACTCCTCTGTGCCATTGCCCATATAAACGAAAGCGCTGGATATTAATGATAATTTTTATAATTGCTATATTGAATAATTTTGCCTGAACCTATTTGGCTTGTAGGCTTGCATAACACACTCAATTTCACATTTAATCAATAAATATTAATATACAAATATAAATATTAATATTCCAGAGCCTAAATTGCACGTCAGTATAATCACTTAGAACGCTACATTATACAATACAATATAATACAAATTAAACATAATATAGACAAATCACCTCGTACCACATTGGAAAAAGATTTATCAATGATTCTGTCACCCAAACACAAATTCTGAGATAACATTGTTCATACTACTGGGAAGTAGATGGCCGAGTGGTCAAAGCACTGGAACTGGAACCGCTCACTGGTTGGATTTTCTACAATGATCCTCTATATGTTTGTCATTCTCAATTCCTCGATTCATTCCATCCAAATTGGCCATTAAAGAGTATTTCATGTTTTGTGATAAATTTTATTAATCGATTATTGAATTTTTTTTCTTAAATTTTGAAAAATTGTGGTAGTAGGGAAATGGGGCGATAATTTGTGAAATTTTTGGCATCTCCAGCTTTGAAAAATGGCAATTTTGAGGTAATCTGGAAAAACCCCGGTTTGTAGAGACAGGTGAAATATACGGAATAATAGTGTTGTTAGTAACATGGTAACTTGGTTTATACGTGGCATGCTTTTTTGATTCGAGCTAAAGTAGATCCTATATGAGAAAAGAATTTATTGGAAGCATCAGCTATTTTTGCTTTGTCTTTAGTGAGTTTACTATCAACATAATATCCATTAAAACACGTTGAAAAACGCTTGTTTTTCTATCACATCATTCAGGACTCACCACGTTTCTTGCATATTACCTTTGGATTTTTCAAATTTCTTTGCATAGTACAACCGTTCAATTCTCTTAGAATTGAGGTTAGTTTTTTCTTCTACCTTTTGTAACAGGCTTCTGACAGTTCATCCATTCTCAAAATAAAATTTCTGTACAGTAAATTCTTTTTGGAAGAAGCATTTTCAAGATGGCGACACCACCTTCTTTCTTGTTATTTCTAGATACAAAATAACTCTCATAACCATCAAATACAGTCTCTACATGTCATCACCCATCCAGATTTCTGGAATGGCTATGACTTTAAATTAATAATTAAGAGAATGATGGAAAGCTGTTTATTACGACCCTTGAACTTGACTGAGTAATCAGTGAATTTGTCATCGGTATAATATTTAGAGTTTACATGGATGTTATTGTGGAAATTCGTATCAACATCTTTAAAAGATTCATTTGGATAATCACGGTTGGTTGTTTCATAGTCATTATTACCATGACGTCCATTTAATAGGTCAGAGTTAAGATTTACGCATTTGTCATATAAATCGGCGATATTATCAGGTACATTTGCTAACATATGATTTGATTCTTCATTAATAAGGTTGGAGAATAGGAAAATATCGCGTATACAAGCAGAACAGAATTAACTTTTAGTTGTTAAGTATATGATATCCTCTTTGGTTAAGCTATAATGGTCACTTCCTGTGGTAACTCGTACATCAGATGGATATTATACGGCTTTTACTCGCCGGCGAGTAAAAGCCGTACGGTGAACAATGGGGCTGGATTTCATACGGCTTTTACTCGCCGGGCTTTCACACCTTGC
>WURV02146857.1:0-18224 GCA_011762755.2 Epimenia babai | reverse complement strand
ATGTGGTTCGCGCTCAGCTTGAAGCCGATTGGGATCCCGCCGCTCACTTCACGCACTCTGTCACCGAACTTTTTGAAAAGAAAAAGATTCCCTGACCACCCAAGGACTGAATCTGAAAGACATGATACCGCCGATCCAGTCCAAGCATCACAGGTGAATCACAGGTGATGTCGTGCCGCTCCCGCACACGAGAAATCGGGGTTCAAAATGAACAAGAGTCAACTGACCAACGCTTTGGGTTGCTCGCTGTTGATGATCGCGTGCAGTTCGGGCAGCGAAAACCAAGACGATCAGAATGCCGCGATGGACGGCACGCCATCTGGAGTGGGGGGTACCACCATGTCCGGAGTCGGCGGAACGATCAGCACCGGAACGGGTGGGTTCCCACTCGGCACTGGAGGAGCAGCAACAGGCGGTGTGGCAATCACCGGCGGTGCCACAGCAACAGGCGGAACACCTGGAGCAGGTGGAACACCCGGGGTGGGTGGAACACCTGGAGTAGGTGGAACACCCGGGGTGGGTGGAACGGGAACCGGTGGCACGGGAACTGGTGGAACCGGAGGCGGGACTTGCGAAACCGCTCCATCGATTTCTCACTCGACGGCACTTGCTCACTTGGGACCGCCTTCTCCTTTGTTCGAATCGGTCGCTCCTTCGTTGAAGAACCGCTCATTGCACCAAGCAGAGGAACAACGGGTTGGGTGGCTGAAGCCCACGGGAACGACGTTCCTCCAGCACAAGCAACCTTCACGTGTCCTCCTCAACCTCTTCGACGATGTGGAACTTCCCGCAACGTTGGTCTACCGCCGCACCGAGCAGAACGGAGTGGAAGTCTGGACCGGCCATGTTGCCGATGAGACTCTCGAGAGCGACGGGGAAGGACCAGGTCGGTGGGTCGAGAACGTGATTCTGATCTCCAACCCCGCCACCGGTACGATCACCGTTCAGGTGGAGGTTGCCGGGACGACCTTCTTGGCCAGACCCCAAGAGGACGGTTCACTCCGAGTCGCCGAGATGGTCGCAGGCCATGCCGCGAGGAGGCATGACGGGGTCGTCCCTCCCCCAACCAACTCGCCCCAGCCCAATGGAGATCCAGAAACGGATGAATGTGACAACACGGTGATTGACGTGCTCATTCTCTTTTCGACTGCCTCAGAAACGCTCTTCGTCGACCGAGACGCCGAGGCCGCACGATTGGTGGAGACCGTGAATACTGGATTACGCAATTCGTTGGTCGAGAAGGTGATCCTGCGCTTGAACGGCCCGGAGACGATCAGCGAAGATGGCGGGGTGACCACGGCAGCACTCAGCCAGGTGGATGATTGGGCTGCGACTCTTCAATCCTCCGTGTACGGCGCTGATTTGGTTTCCCACATCAGCTACGCACCTTCGGTGCCGGACCAGGCGGGTGGTTGGGCCTACGTGGGAGGTCGCTATTCGGTCAATGATGCGAACGCTCCTTTGGCTTTCCGTCACGAGATTGGTCACAACGCCGGAGGCAGTCATTGTCGCGACGGTGCTGGCTATGCGTATGGCTACAACAACGGAAACGTGAAAACTCATATGTGTGGCAACAACACACCGTACTTCTCCACCCCGCTCGTCAACGACAATCAAGGCACGCCCCTGGGAGTCGCTACCGAGCAGGATATGGCGAGAGTGTGGAGTGAAGAGGCCACAGAGATGTCGAACTACGCCAAGAGCATCGCCTTCCCGTAGTCCGTCAAATCAAGACGGCGACAGACCGCCCGTCACTCTGCGCCAGAAGTGGGCATTTGCCTCGTCGGCTCCGTACCAGTGACGGCGTCCGACGTGGCGCCCCTGGCTCGCGATTTGCGTTTGGCTTCCCGGAAATAACGGCTGGCGGCCTTGTCCGCGATCTCCGGGTGATTGCGAAACACGAAACGAATCGTGCGACGCGCGTTCTGCATCTTGTCCTGCAGAGCGCCAATCAGACGGTTGCGGAGCTTCATCAGATCCTGACGAGCGTCATCCGTGTTGCCCGCGAGACGATCGGCCGAACGACGACGCAAGGCGTCAGCAACCCGAAGGGCCTCGTCGATGATCCCGACTTCAACGAGCCCCAAAGCCGCGATGGCATCTTCGTTCTGCGACGCAAGTTCCGAGTAGCCTTCGAGGGCCAGGGCAACGGCATCGTGAGAATGGGCTTCGTCGTACTCTTCGCGGAGCTGAGAGAGCTGAGTCGCTCCCTCCGGATGAGTCCCGTCTTCGAGCAAAAAGCTGAGCACTGAGCGAAGCTCACTCAAGAGCTCGTCCGCACGAACGACGGTCTCGTCTTGCCTCTTGGCTTCGTTGACGTAACGGCTCTTCACTTCCGAAACGGCTGCCTGCAGCTCCCAGATTTCAGAGATGGTCTTGATCGTCACCCCGCTCTGTGCGGCAACGGCCTCGAGGCCGATCTCCTCGCCACCGACAAGCTGGATTTTAAAATACTTCTCCAGCAAGGCGACCAAATCCGAGGCCTCCCCGAGGAGTGCTTCGATGGGCAAACGAGGAACTTGCTCCTGCTCTTTCGCCGTGAGCGCCGCCCATTTGTCGACGAGCTGAGACCGAAGCTCTTGGTTGATTGATTGTGGGTGCATGATGAAATCCTTACGAATTGTGATGAATGACTGAGATTTGACGTGAAGCCTCCTTGCCTCACCCGAACTGACTCGGCCTTGCTCCCGAGCCGTTGCAGAAAAGATCGAAAAAAGATCGAAACTCCCTCGAGGCAGCCGATTTCAACTACGGGCGGTGCTGAACTTGCCTACGAGCAAACGTTCTTTGACCGGAAAACCAGTTTCCTTGACCGAGACGGAGCCATCCCTGACGGAAAGGAAGGTTTCCTTGACGCCGACGAGCGTTTCCTTGACGGAAAGGAAGGTTTCCTTGACGCCGACGAGCGTTTCCTTGACGGAAAGGAAGGTTTCCTTGACGCCGACGAGCGTTTCCTTGACGGAAAGGAAGGTTTCCTTGACACCGACGGGCGTTTCCTTGACGCCGATGGGCCTTTCCTTGACGGAAAGGAAGGTTTCCTTGACGGCAGGAGGGGGCGGACCCACCGAATCAAAGGCTTCCTTCTCAGCTCGACCCGTAGCTACCTGGGCGAGACCGCTCCACCGCTTCGACGGGCTGAACTACTCTTTGCCAAGAGGTTTCAGCCGAGAGCGCAAAGCCCCCTCGCTCCCTGACTAGCTCCGGATAGCCCTCACTGCGCGAGGACTAAGGTGGAGAGCACCGCAGCGTGATCTCCAGGCCAAATGTAGTCGATTTCGTGAGGCTGACGAATCGTCTTCGACGCCATCGTCGTGACTCCCGTTCCTCGATGATAAATGAAGTCGATTCTTGAATCGACGAAACCCAGCTTCTGAGCCCAGGTGCCGCCCGGGTAAAGCACTTCGTCGGGGTTCGCTTCGCGGAAGCTGTCCACGAAGTCATGCTGTTGCATATAGAGCGACGTGGGAAAGTCGACCGGCCCATACCCAGCATGGATCGAAGCCGCTTCAGCTGTCCAATCGAGGTGGCTACACGAATTGAAATCGCCACCCACAATGACTGGAACGCCCCGATCCGGTTGAGCTGGATTCACGTGGTGAGTGATGTTGTCCGTCGCATCGACTGTGGACAGGATCTTGTCCTCATCAATCCAGACTTGAGGATCCTGTCCCGGGTTGGGCCAACTGTTCGTGTATTCAGGACGGTAGGCGTACCGCAACCACCACGAGTAGAGCATCACCGGATGATCGGAGCTCGTTGAAGTTCGCACTCCAATCGATTCAAAGCTACTGACTTCTCCGGGCGAATCGATCTCTGTCGCTGCATCGCGAGTCAAGATCGACAAGTTAGCGCCACCGCTTGGTGTGGTCAGTTCAAAGCCCAAACCCTGCGCGATCGATTCCTGAGATCCATAGCTCTCTTGCATGAGAACCGCATCCGCACGGCTTGCTTCGATGATGTCTTCCACCACTTGCGGACCTGTGCCCGGGAGATGATTCCCTCCGTGCCAAATGTTCCAGGCGAGAACTCGATAGACCTGTGGGTCGCTCGAGCTATCTGCCGTCACTCGCTTCGCAACGTTCGAATGCTCACCGGCAGGAGAGACGAGCGTACTCTGAACGTGAAAGGAGCTGACCGTAGCGTCGAGAACGTTCCCGAGTTTGGCGTCGGGCGCCACGTCAAAAGTCACCAGGAAATAGTTCACGCCGGCAGCAAGTTGCTGCTCCTGATCGGCCGAAACGTGGAACGTCATCCGTTCGCTGGGAGGTTGCCCCGATCCGAAAAGCTCCTCTCGGACTCCGGAGTTCGCCGATGCCCCAGCGTAGTAGACGTGGACGGCTTCGATATCATTCAAATCGGTGGACGCAGAGAGATCAAGCGACAGCTCCCAGAGGGCGTGCCGCCCGGTGCCCGGCTGAACGACTAGCCGCAGCTTGGCGATATCGTCCTCAGTCCCTCGGTCTCCATCCCATTCACTGTAGAGCGCGGTCGCCGACAGGAGCTGGCTTTTCCCAGCGGGGACCTGAAATGAGGGATTGTTGTTTGGAGCACGCGTCGCGACGGGGACCGTGCTCTCGTAGTCGACCCGGTCGAGAATCAGGTGATAGGGAAGAGGGTTGGCGCCGACGAGGTTGACCGCGTATTCCGGCTCCGGGTCGTCGAAATTGTAATAGCCACGAAGCTGGGAAAAGTGAGGATGACTTGCCTCAAGAGGGCGGTTCATCCACTGCGCAATGAGCGCCCCGTCGAGCGAAGTTTCCCAGATGCGAACCTCATCGATCAAGCCACCAAAGGTGTCCCCCTCGCGGAAGGAACTGCCAACTGCTGCGGGGATGATCGGGCTCGCAGAGTCAGCGCTATCGACTTCCTGACCATCGAGAAAGAGAGTCGTCCGCTCTCCATCACAGCTCACCGCAACGTGATGCCAAGCGTCATCAAGCACGACGTCAGAGGAGAGCCCCGCTTCATCGCTGTGAAGCCGGCCGTCTTCCAAAACAAGGGGGTAGAAGTCCGCGCGGCGAATGTCGTTTGCGTATTCTCCACCAGAAAAGACCACCTCTCGCTCTTTCCACTGAGTGTCATTTCCCTTGATCCAAGCTTCAAGCGCCCACTCTGCCTCAAAGAGACCTAGGCCAGAACGAGTGTTGTTGTCGTTCCCATCCAGAGCCAAGGCGAGATTCTCTTGGGCTACGTTGCCCTCTTCAAACCACGAATCGTCGACCCCTGGACCGACTTCGGGAGGGTTTGGGGACGCTCCCCCCGAGCTAGCATTGCCGCCGCTGCCGTTGATCCCTCCGCCGGTATTGCCCATCGGATCGGTTGACGATCCACCTGTGGCAGATGCAGACCCTCCGGGGTTGTTCTCTTCGCCGTTGGGGTTCTCAGATTCACTTTGGCAAGCCAGGAGACTTGTCCAACCGATGGCTCCGCATAAACCGGCGTGAAAGAACTTCTTCATGAACGACTCCTCAATGGATGGCTCAACCCACCGCCAGTCGAGAGGAACTAGGCCGCGAGTGAATGGATGATGTCGGTATCTGAAATTGTTAGAGAATAGTTATTCATGCCAGGACGAGCAGGAACATCCGTCATGCTGCATTTGCAGCATCGGGTTGAGGAGGCGTAAAATGGAACACCCTCTTCAGCCTACCCATGCGGGCATCACGAATTTAATGATGAACGAAAAATTCTTCCCGCGAGCTGCTGGCCCGGATCTCCCGACTCGCTGAATCCGAAGCTACGTGGGCAAGACAGCTCCGCCGCTTCCGCGGGCTGAACTATTCCTCGCCAAGAGGTCTCAGCCGAGAAAGCGCAAAGCCTCCTCGCTCTGCGACCAACTCTGGATAGGGATGCGGATAGTCCGTCCCATTGATGTTCGCGCTGGTCCCGTCAAAGGTCGAAACGATCCAGAGCGCTCCGTCACTGGCCACCCGCGAGTCGATGAGGCTTCCGTCGGTCACATAGTAGTCCCGGGTTTCGACTCGACCGTCGCTGTAGACGCCGCGGAGCCCACGAGGCTCCTCCTGTGGTCCGCTCAACGAGAGCCCGGCTCCGAGATAGCTGTGAAAGTAGGTGACATCGTCAAACCCAGTGTCCATCGAGGAAATGGAGTGGAACTCATCACTGAGCCAAGTGGACTGAAGCGAAAAGTCGGGCGCGAACTCGAGGAGGTAGGCTCCCACTTCACTGGTCTCGATTGTCTCTCCCTGAAGACTCATCGTGCCTCGCAGCGTTCCGGCGACACGGACTCCACCTGGGGAAGTCACTGTGAGGGCATACGCTCCGCTCGTCTGGTCGCTGGCGAGGTGCACCGCTTGAAGGACTTCGCCTGTGGCACCGGAGAGTTTAAGGAGGAACCCGTCCTCACCCGCACCCTCAGTCTTCTCGTAGATCGACTCATCCAGGATGAGTCTTTTGGAAAATGAGCCCACCATCGCCAGATCGCCATCGGGCAAGATAGCGGCGTCATTTTTCCAAGAACGACCCTCAGTTTCGAGAGTCCGAGACCACATCAGGGCACCGTCAGGTTCGTACTTTCCAATCCAGCGAATTGGTCCTGCACCGTCCCTCGCGTTGTCGACTTCGAGAATCACATACAAAGCCCCCTCGCGATCGAAGAGAAGCTGGGCAGGAAAGGTGCCACTCCGCAGGTCCGGCGTTTGAAACACACGAGTAAGATTCAACGCGGGATCGAAAAGAACGATCACCGGTCGAAAGAACTCCTCGTCCTTCGAATACTCGACACCTTGAACTTCGAAGTCCTCCCAAACGTGAATGGCAACCGCCACACTGCCGTCAGGAGCGATCGCGATCTTCCGAGGGATCGGGAGTTCATGAGTAGAAAACGCGACTGTTTCGAGTGCCTCGTCGACCCGCAGCACGAAGAACTTGTCCTCGTCATCGCGGGATCCAAGGCCGAGCTCTTCTGAGAAGAACGTCCGACCCGCTGCGATCAAGTTGTCTCCATAGGGAGCGATCACCGCCGCGTGGATGTCGACCCCACCCGGAAAGAAGAGAGGCCCTCCCGACGTCAGCGGGCGGTCGAGGAGTTCTTTCAACTCCTCTGATGTGGGCGACTCGACCGCGTTCGGCTGCGAGAGATCAGCGGGTAGCGGGTTTCCAATGACGTCGCGCGTCCTGCTGCCCTGTTCCTCGGACAACCCGGGCGGAGGTGAGTTCTCCGATTGCGCCTGACCACCGCAAGCGGAAGCTGCCATCACCCCTAGGGTGGAGAAGAGGAGCAGTAGGTGGCGACGCACAGCTCGACGCTAGCATCACGAAACTCGCCAAGTAAACGGGGTGCTAGCGTGGCGCCGTCGAACTTCACTCCGGGAAAGTCAGCACAGCGAGACTGGTCGGACTCATCTCCGTCTCGACTGTGTTCACGACTTTTCGAGAATCCGCGTCGACGACCGTCACCTCGCCCGTTTCCGGGTTCGTGACGAAGAACTCGCCGTCATAGAACGCCATGCTGCCGGTGGGAGAGTGCGGGGGTGCGTCCGGATCAGGCTCCGAGGTAACGTCAGCTACCTCGCCTAGCTCCTCTCCGTCCGTGTCGACCCAACGAAGCGCACCGTCCTTGCTCAACAGAGTGATTCCAGCGCCGTCGTCCGTGACACGGAACGAGTAATACTCTTCGTCCAGTTCGACGGACGTCATCGACGCATCTTCGGGGTCGAGGACTACGAGGCCGGTGGGCCCGAAGTTGCCGACCCAGGTACCGCCCGAATAGCTCAAGGTGCCCACGCGGGTGTCTTCCGGTGCGCCGTCCGGATGAGCGATCTTGGTGGCTTTGAACCCCTGACCTTTCGCCTCGAGGAAAAGCACGCCATCCGTGCATCCGAACGCCATGGCGGTTTCGCTCGCCGCCTCACCGTGCAGACCCGGACACTCCCAGGAGTCCTCTTCTTCGCCGTCCTCATTCACGTAACGCACGAGATCGGGCAACGGGCTCGGCGTGTTGCTCTCGGTGAGAATCACTTGCGTCGGGCTCCAGGGAACCGCGACACCGTGATGGGCCCCTCCGGCGCCTAGGTTGAGCACCTCACCGTCCTCGATCTCCGTGAGATCGAGGACATGGACCTCGGAGCCGCTTGCTCCGAAATCGTCGGTCGCTTCCGCTCGGCCATCCATGAACACCGCGATGAGCTCTCCATGAGCCGTGAAATGCGTCGGCTGACCGCCACTCAGCTGCAGCGAAAGGCGCGACGGTTTGGCGCGCACCGGATCGAAGTGATCTCCGTGATCTTCCAGTTCAAGACCCGAGGAGAAGATGTCCACGCGATCCACGTCACGCTGCACAGCGAACGCATAGCGATGGGTATGATCCGAATACACACGTGCAGCTCCCTCGACGTCGAAGTACGTCACGACTTCACCGTCATGAGGATCGACAAAAGCGATCTGAGGACTGGCTCCGTCCGCGATCACCAAGCGTGGAGCGCCGGAGGCTTCGGCGTGGTCGTCATCATCATCGTCATGGTCATGATCGTCGTCGTCGTCATGATCGTCATCATGATCATGATCGTCGTCATGGTCGTGATCGTGGCTCTTTTCCTTGCTGCTCGAGTCTTCATCGCTACCGCAGGCGACGGCGAGGCAAAGAAGCCCGATCGTGGGAATTGCTGCAAATTTCATCTCTGATGACCCTTTCTGGTGCAAAAAACCGCCCCTGCCCCCCCTCCGCCAGGGCCGGATGGGCGTTCGATTAACGCAATCAAATTGCAAACGCAAGTAATTTGCATTTACGACGACAGCACGTTAAGAGGACCTCGTGCTGAACACGACCGGTCGCTCCAGGCTCCTTTCTGTGCAGGAGGCTCGCGCCTCTCTCTCGTACCGAGAAGACACCGACTCAGCGGTACTTGGTGAACTCGAGCTGCCTTTCGTCGGCTTCGTCACTTGGTCCCGCACCTTGCCCGAGCCTATCGAAAACGAGCTAGCGGCATGGGGATCAACTGCCGATCGCGACTTCGAGGCGACGATTTCGACAAGTCACTACAGCCTCGACCCAGCTCTTCAAGGGATGCGTGAAACAGTTCGCGATTGGATGCGTCAAGACATGGCTCTTCTGATCGCTCACTTCTCCGCGATCACTCGAACGACGGAACTCAACGTCTCCTTTGAGACAATTCGAAGTGATCGTTGCCGCAAGTTTCACCAAGACAATCTTCGCTACCGACTCGTCTGTACCTACAGAGGTCCCGGAACCGAGTGGGTGCCAGCCGAGTTCGTCGAGCAAAGCGTCCTCGACAATCCGCCGCAGTGCCACAAGGAGGCGAACCGACGAATCCTGAAAGAATCAGGGGCGATTCGACGGGCCTCGACCGGCGACGTCGTGATGATGAAGGGCGAGCGGCATCCGGATGGAACAGCCGTCGTGCACCGCTCCCCCCCGATCGAAGGGTCGGGCAACACAAGGATCGCTCTCATTCTGAGCACCAAGGAAAACTACTGATGAAACTGCCGAACGAAACCGAAACTCGACTTCCCGTGACCGTTCTCTCCGGGTTTCTCGGAGCAGGCAAAACGACATTGCTGAACCACGTCCTCAACAACCGAGAGGGCATGAAGGTGGCCGTCATCGTCAACGACATGAGCGAGGTGAACATCGACGCCGCTCTCGTCGAGAAGGGCGGCGCCAGTATTTCTCGAACGGAGGAGAAGCTGGTCGAGATGTCGAACGGCTGCATTTGCTGCACGCTGCGTGACGACCTTCTCGTTGAAGTGACCCGCCTCGCGAAGGAAAAGAGATTCGACTATCTGCTGATCGAATCCACGGGAATTTCGGAGCCGATCCCCGTCGCTCAGACGTTCACGTTTGAAGATGAAGACGGCGTGAGCCTCGGTGAGTATTCACGGCTCGACACCATGGTCACCGTCGTCGATGCGGCGAACTTTCTGCGCGAATACAACGCGGCCCAAGCCCTGCGCGAACGCGGTGAGGCGTTGAACGAAGAGGATGAGCGAACCGTCACCGATCTTCTCGTCGATCAAATCGAGTTCGCGAATGTGATTGTTCTCAACAAGATCGATCTCGTGAACGAGCAACAAGCCGCAGAGGTGGAAGCCATCATCACCGCGCTCAACCCAGTGGCGACTGTGCGACGCGTTTCTCGGGGGCAGGTTCCCCTCGATCTTGTCCTGGGAACTCAGCTCTTTGACTACGACAAGGCGGAGCGCTCCGCTGGCTGGATCCGCGAGCTCACAGGAGACCACGTTCCGGAGTCGGAGGAGTACGGCATCTCGAGTTTCGTCTATCAAACGAAGCATCCCTTTGATGCCGACAAGCTCTCGGAGTTCTTCCACACTCCTGCAAACTTCAAGGGCATCCTTCGTTCCAAAGGCTTCTTTTGGGTCGCAGCGGATCACCGAGTGGCCTACGAGTGGGGGCAGGCAGGGGGCGTCAGTGACGTCCGCGCGTCGGGCTACTGGTGGGCGGCGATTCCCGAAGAAAACCGCAAAGAAGCCGGCATCGATCAAGACGAACTCCCGAACTGGGACAAGCGCTACGGCGATCGAACTCAGCAGTTGGTCTTCATTGGACAGAATCTCAACGAGGCCGACGTCCGCAAGCGCTTGGATGCGTGTCTCCTCGATCCGAAAGTCGCTCGCCAAGACAGCAAGGAGTGGGACAAGTTGAAGAACCCGTTCCCGCCTTTGCAGTTGGGAGAAAGCGCCGCGTAGCTCGTTCGCTTCAACAGACGAGTTTCAAATTCTTTTCAGAGCTGAAGATGCAGAACCTCAGCCGCCCCGCTCTTCGGGTAACCTCCTAGGCTCGCTACTTTCTCAAATCCGTTTTGCAGGAAGAACCCAGACTCTGGTGAGAACGTCCAACAGACGATTCGATCTAGCTCCTGAGAACGAGCCGAGTTTTCTAAAAACGCCAACAGCTTTTGTCCGCATCCACAACGCCGATGCTGTTCCTCGACCTCGAAGTAGCTGATCACCAGTGCCTTCGACCAGTGCATCCCACCTGCACGACCCGCAATCGAAGAACCATCGGTCAGGTTTACCGAATAGGCCTGGAATTCGGGAGGACCAGCCTCGGTCTCTGTGAACGCGTCCAAGAGTTCCTCGACTCGTGACACCTCCTTGTCGGTGGGCTCATCTGAGAGAACGATTTCAGCTGGAAGTGGTGAAGCTTCGCATGTCGTCAACCCGAGCTGTCGATGCAGCAACACCACTCGATGCCCACGAGGCCAACCTTCAAGCTTCGCGTACTCATGATAACCCAAAGCTCGATAGAACCCTGGCGCATCATCAGCGCTCGTCTCCAGTCTCACGAACTTGCATCCGAAGAGATGGGCGCGCCGCTCCAGTTCGCGAACGAGGTGACGCCCCAAACCTCGACCACGATGCTCTGCGTCAACGAAAAGGTAGTCTAGCTTGACCCCGGTCCAGCGACGCTCCGCGCGGAGACCAGCGACGAGTTGGCCTAATGAGTCACGAAGAACGAGGTCGATTTTGGAAAACTCGGAGGATCCCCAGAGGCCTTCCATCCGCGCCAACCTCTTTTGTACATAGGGGGCAACAGATTCCTGAACGACTTCGACTTTGAGATGCTCGTACATTTCGTTTTCTCCTCAAGGGGAGAGAACTCGAAGGTTCCGCGATGAGGAAGAGATCGGGGAGCATGCTAGAGCATGTAGCCTATTCAGATGGCGCCCTATCCCGTCAGATCTTACCTGGAACCGTTTTCCGCGATCATCAACGGGAAAGAATGCACCCTGGAGGCCAAAGTCTATCGACCGGACAACTCCAAGCGCTTTCCTTTGATCATCCATAGTCATGGAAGAAACGGTAAGAATCCTCCGACGATCCCCGATCTTGTGAACATGGGGCCCGAGCTAAAAACAGCGCTCGCTCAGCTTGGTTACGTCGTCGTCTTCGTGGTCCGTCGGGGATACGGGAACTCGACCGAACCCGATCGAGAGCTGAAGGAAACGGCTCTCGAGACAGGAGAAGAGGCGGCCAAAGACTATCAAGCCGCACTGTTGCATTTTTCCAAGTCGGAACACGTAGCGCCAGGCAAGGTGACGTTCATGGGGCACTCACAGGGCGGGTGGGCAAGTCTCGTCGCAGCTTCGCTCGACATCTCTCGACTAGGTGGTGTCGTCAATCTATCGGGCGGGACGAACTACTTGGGGATGGGTGACGGGCAAGTGAACGACAACGTCTTCGACCATTGGATCACCGCTTGTGCCGATCTGGGTCTTCGGGCACGCGTTCCTAGTCTTTGGATCTACTCGGAGAATGATGAATCGATTCCGGGGCATGTTGCTCGAAGGATGGAGGAGATCTATCGCGCCAAAGGTGGAAGATCCGAGACATGCTGGCTTGCCCCACAAGGCGAAAACGGACATTTCATCGCACAATCACCTGAACTTTATCTCGAGCCGCTCAAAGCCTTTCTACAACGAGTGAACTCCTCGGAAAGCCCCCGGGATGGCAGCACACACTCGGGCTGAACCATGTCACGCGCGCAGCAATGGCAAATCAAGGAACTCACCCCGCAAGCGGTGACAGAAAAAGAAATCGCTCGCCTCTTCGAGATCAACGCCTCGGTCGCTGAGGAACTCAGTCTGGAAAAACTCCACCTTCGTGGGTTTACGAGTTGGTTCGGTGACCACTACGCGTTTCACCGAAGAAACGTCACCCTGCTGCAGGAAGGACCCACGATCATTGCGTTCGCGTTAGGTGGCATGCTGCACCATGATCCATCAACGTGGCATGCGGCCGTCACCGCTCCCAAAAATTCGAATCGAGCTGAAGCCGCGCGGGCCCTTCTCCTGGCTCTCTGCCAAAACGAGCACGTTCGAGAAGCAAGCTGTCTCAAGTTGAAGACTCAGCTCATCGAACTGCAGCAACTCTACGCCAATTGGGGCGGTATTCTTCGTGCCGAAGAACCGGAGATCAGGCTTTCCCTGTCCAAGATGGATTGGGGCTTGGTTGAAAGTTGGAGATCCGAAATCGGGCACGAGTTGGTGACCTTCGAGCGGCTCCCTGATGACTTCGCGCAGGAGTATCTCGACGACCACAACAGAGTCTATGACTCGTGGCGCACTCACGGATACAACACTCCTTGCACGGATCTCGCAATGCGTCGAAACGAGGAGGCGCTCAAATCTTCCCGAGGGATCACGTGGCTGACATGCGCGTTTCGGGCTCCCAACGGTGGGTTCAGTGCCATGACGGACGTCGGAGTTCAGCCGGGACGGGCGCCCTGGATCCAACAATACTTCACTGGTGTTCGAACCGAATGGCGCGGACTCGGACTAGGGAAAGCCATCAAGGCTGAGATGCTTCGGGAAATCCGTCGTCGCTTTGCCGATGCAACGACGATTTATACTCAGAGCTTCAAGGAAAATGCACCCATGCGTGCCATCAATCAGATGTTAGGTTTCGATTCACCTTTGGTCGCTCAGCTCTACGACTTCAAGCCGACGGAGCTGGAGAAGAAACTCAGACTGGCCGCTGGTTGAGGGCGAACCGTGAACGAAGCCAAACCCATTGTCATCGGAAAACGGCATCAGTTTCAGTCGAAAGTCCTCGATGAGCAGAGGGAGTTCTGGGTCTCACTTCCCGATGGATATTGCCAGGGGGATCATCAGTATCCCGTGCTCTATCTGCTGGACGGAGACTGGCATTTTCATCATGTGTCAGGATTGGTGAAGTTTCTCATTCAACAGTCGCTCATGCCTACGGCCATCGTCGTGGGTATCTGCCATCGAGATCGCATTCGGGAACTTTCACCAACCCACCAACAAGAACTCCAAGGGTTTCGGTTTCCCACGAGTGGAGGCGGAGAAGCGTTTCTTGAGTTCTGAAGACGGAACTGTTTCCTCGAGTGGAGAAAGAGTTTCGAGCTTCGCCGTATCGAGTTCTTCTTGGACACTCTCTCGGAGGGCTCCTCGCGGTCCACGCTGCTTTCCAACATCCCGACGCTTTTCGCGCTCACATTGCGATGGATTCGACGCTCCATTGGGACGATGATCGGGCACTCCGCCAAGCTGAGAAGAGCGACTCCACTCTGCCCAGCGCTCTCCACCTCACCTTCTGCCTACAGAGGGACGAAATCGCGAGAGCCCACCGGGACTTGAAGGAGATTCTCTCCGCGACAGACCAGTTCCACCGATGGGCCATCGAATCCCACGAGCAGGAAGACCACAACAGCATCGTGCATCGAGCTCTCGATCAAGGACTTCGATGGCTCTTTCAGGATTGGCGGATGAAGGTCGTCCCACGCTCGGAAGTCGAATTGGAAGCGGAGTTGTCCAAACGGGCGCAGCAGCTTCTCGTTGATCGCATTCCTCCGGACGACATCAACGGCTTCGGCTATCAATTCATGCAACGAAACATCTCGCCTGATTGGGCGACAGCAAAGCTCGTGTTCGAACACAACACTCGATTGCACCCGACCTCAGCCAACGCTCACGACTGTCTCGGTGAGGCGATGGAGGCGCTGGGCGAACAGGCACAGGCGAGGGATCACTACCGGCGCGCAATAGAACTGGCGTCCGCCCATGATCCCTATGCTGAGGACTATCGAGAAAACCACGCCCGGGTGAGCGGCGTGCTGGCGTCTGAAAGCTGATCAGCAAGGGAAGCCGAGTCGCTGAACCTTGCAACTCGGCGAGTCGCAGATCTCTCCGACCACGCCTACAATGGTCCGCGATGCGGCGTTCGATGAACGAGGAACCTTCTGATGAGTAAGATCGCTCTTCGAATGGGTGGCTGTGCGCTCATCGTTGTCGGTGTTGTACTCGCCGCAAACCCGGAACTTGTCAGCGACAAGCCGATCCCAAACGACACGTTTGAAGCCGTCGAAAGAAGGGTGCCGTGGGGCAAGTTGATCGGCCTAGGCCTCGTGCCTCTCTTTCACCATCGTTGGCGACCCTGGGTGCCAACGTTGGCGGCCACCCTCAGTGCGCTCGTCTTTGGTTACCTCGTCGCGCGACTCATCGGAATCGTCTTGGATGGCTCGGTCGCCAAACAGTGGCTTTACGTAGGAGTTGAAGTCGTGATTCTGGCGCCTTTGGTCTGGTGGTATCGGACGGTCCGACGAAACGTGCAGTGACCTGCGCCCCAGGACTTCAAGCGACCACTTTACATAGGGAAATACTGCCGGAGCGTTTCGATTTCGCCCACCACATCTTCCTTGTAGAGCCAGCCAGAGATCTTGTCGTCATCGATCCCCAGGTTGGGATTGCTTTCTGATTGCTTCAGCCAGAACTCGGATCGATCCCAATTGAGCAAGATCATGCGCAGGGCGTCCTCGTGGTTCTCCGTGAGCTTGGTGTACACCTCGGGGTGATCGAGCCGAGCCGTCTTCACGTAGAGCGCGATGTAATACATCATCGTGAGCGCGCCGTCGCGGGCGCTATGTTCCTGGACGACATCTTGCAAGCAGACCCCGATGGCGAGGGAATGAGTGTATTGATTGTATTCGCTGAGTAGAGTTGAGAGGTTTTGCTGGGCGATGTCCCCCACGAGGTAGACGTCGAAGTAGCCGTCACTCGCGCTGTCCTCGTGGTACTTCACAATGTCGGCATTGGGGAACCAGATGCTGTCGAAGAAGCTGAGAGCCGGGATCGTGTACGTCTCGTTCAGTTTGTAACCTGAATCAAAATCGTAGCCGTGGCCCGACTCGTGGGCGGCTGTATTGAATCGATCCAGAACCTCCTGAAAAGTGATCATCCCGTCACCTTCACCCCAGTCTTGGTACCATTGAGCAAGGGACTCATCGTTGTCGGCCTCGAAGAAGTCCTTCGCGATGGGATAGCGCGCTTCGGCAATCGCGATGGAGACAGCCTGAAAGTTTGAGCCATGGTAGAGGGCTTCGGCGGCGTCCAGGCTGCCCGTGGAGCACGCCGGCTCATCCCATCCGTCGCCGTCACCTGGCGTGACCGGATTATCGCCATCGCCGTCACCGGTGGCGTTGTCGCCATCACCAGTTGCCGCGTCGCCATCGCCGGTTGTTGCATCGCCATCGCCGGTGGCGTTGTCGCCGTCACCAGTTACTGCGTCGCCATCACCAGCTGCCGCGTCGCCATCACCATCGCCAGCGCTAGAGCCACCGCCTCCTTCCAATCCGTCGTCGCCATCACTGCCACCACAAGCGACTGCAAGGGGGGCACTGGCGAAGAGAGTGAAAGTCAGGAGGGCTGTGCGTGAGTTTTCAAAGAGCGGTCTCATGCCGATCAAACTAAATCAACTGAGCGCTCTTGGATCGAGAACTCGACTTCAAAGCTCGATTCTTTCAGTACGCGACCACTCAGCACTAACAAATCCATCGGCGTGGTGGTGCCGGTTCCTGCATGGCCATTGTGCCACATACGGAGGACCGTCATCCGAGCAACCGCACGAAGAGCCAGGGTCACACCGCAAGACAGACAGTCATCACCGAACGAGCTCCGGTGCATCGGAATCATCCAATTGTCGACCGGTTGAGAGCAAAGGTGATGCCGATAGAAACTCGCTGACCTTGTCGACCAACATGCGCAGGGGGTTAATCGTACTTCGCTCGAATGCTCGCTTGGAGGGCGGTCCGCGCCCCTCCCATCAACGGCCGACCGTGACCCGCGACGAGGTTGTCGAAGGAGAGCTCAGCCAGTCGCTCAAAGTCCGCGCGAAGACTTCCTCCTTCAGGCGTCATGAATTTCACCCAAAGGGGGGCTAATTGAGCTGGCCGTCGTGCGAAGCCAGCGGCCTGAACGAATGCTCGAGCGAGCAAGCTACAACCCTTGGTGTCAGGCCAGTTTTGAACCGCATCGCAAGTAATGAGAGTGCCCGCGCCGCGCTTGACGAGAACAGCTGCTTCCCGCTCCTTGGAGCTGCGAAATTCGAAAAGTTTGGCGTCCTGAAAAGGGACAGAATTGCGCGTCAATTCTTGGGTCGCCTTCGGGTCACAGTCACGCGCTCCGTTGGGGAGCGCCCAATAATCAGCTCCGTATTTTGCCAAGTAGTAGTGATCGTCCATTCCATGGCCGTGGCCAATTTTGACGACATGCTTCACACGACCAAGCCGTTCGAGCATTGGTTCATGCTCAGGCAAGAGGCGTACAGAAGAGAAAAGCGTGAGTTCATCCTCACTTCGGACAATCGTCATGTTGCGGTTGATGCGCATCCCTGGCCCGAGCTGCACCGCTCCGGAGAGCCAGAAAACGTCATCGGCCACTTCTTCGATCGGGCCGTGCGGAAGGGGTCCTGGAAAGTCAGTCATCGTGTTTGAGAGACAGAAAAACGACGCGGTGAAAAATAGCGTTCGGTAGACGGAGCCGATTCAGCGTGCGGGAGGGTTAAAGCAGACGCGAAGCAAAACGGCTTCGGAAGGCGACTTGCGCATCAGCTCTTCAAAACTGTTGTCCCACATGTGGAGGCGGAGAGTTCGACCTTGGAACTGCCCTTTCTCCGAGGACGGGGCAGTTTGGAAAAGCGGGGTTTCGCCCGTCAGGTTCTCTTGGGACACGACGATGAGGTACTCCTGCTCAGGTTCGATCGAAAGACTGGCCTGGGGCGAACGGAAGAAGTGTGCATCACCGGTCTCGGCAAATAGGACCGTGCCTGATTGCGCATCAAACTCAACTGCCAGATCCCCGGCAAACTGGTAGGAACATAGGCCATGGAAGCTCCCATTTCTGCTCCGAACTGCGGACTGGCCGAATCTGCGGCCAAGCCCAGCTGCAGGCCGAAACAGGCCAGGATACGGGCGCTTGGGACTCTTTTACTGGCGGTTTTGGGCAATAGTTGCCAGCCTCGCTCAGCCCCAACTCACAGTCCACCACCTGAGCGAGTCCCAAGTGAAGCCATCGAACCAATTGCCCCTCCTTCGCCCGATCGACGGGAGGTCCCCGAAGAGGAACGCGAAGGTCACGAGTATCTCAACAAACTCACCAACACTATCCAAAGCTCCGACAGGATTGTCATCACTGAGCACTCCTTCACGACGGACATCACTAATGCGGCGGGCGACTCGCTCGTTCCGCACGAAGTCGTTTACAAAACCGTCGAACTCAGCCAGCCGCAAATCGAAGAATTCGCTTCCCGGATGTCCGGCCTGAATGGGGAAACTCAGAACGCGTTCGCTGCCTGCATTTTCGAACCGCACCACAGCATCCACTTCTACGTCGCCGGGAAGTTGGTCAGTGTCGGGTGGCCCCGGGGGATTGCTCCCCCAGGGCTCCCACAGATCCGGACGTGCGCAACTCACGCATCCGGCTCCT
>WURV02146846.1:0-18227 GCA_011762755.2 Epimenia babai | reverse complement strand
ATATATACATGTGTGTGTGTGTGTGTGTCATCAGAATTGTTATCGTCTGCTAAACTAACTGCAGTGTAGTGTGGAAATATGGCAGTTTCCACACAAAACGACATCAATGTCATCGAAATCTTCTACAATGAGAAAGGTTGGCTGGGTGAGAAAATTGTGAGTGAGTTTCCTGGAAAAGAATAGACTCGAAAAGGTGTAAACAGGCTGATTACGAAATACAGGACCACGGAATCATTTAAGCGAAAACCTGAAAGTGGCAGACGCGCGACGGCCGTGACACATGGGAACGTTGACTAGGTACAGGGTGCTATTCTCTCACAAGAAGATCAGGCAGGTAGCCAAACGTCACAACGTAAAATTGCTCGCGCGTTGAATGAGTCGCACGTCGGTTGGGAATATCACAAAGAAATTGAAACTGAAGGCCTATAAACGAGTAAGAATATCGAGGCGTGACAGCCACGTCAAACAGCAACGAAAGACTCGCTTGTGATGATGACGGTAAAAAGACAGCTTTCACCGATGAGAAGGGCTTCACGATAGAGATAGCAAGGAACCGACCAAATGACCGCGTTTATGACGAAAGGAGGATGAGCATACCCCATGTAGGTTGTACCATGAGACATATATAGGTTCTCTGAGAAAGGGCTGGTGTCAGCAGGTGTGTCGTGGAACGGGAAAACGGACATCGACCTTATTGACACGAAGACGACAAAGGTGAACTCGGTGAATTACATCAAACTGCAAGATGAAAAGCTTCTACCAGACTGTCGAGCGCTGTCTCCCGACGGCCGCTTAGTCTTCCAACAAGATGGCACATATGGCCGCCGCAAATAATTCACAATGTAAAAGGTTTACGAAAGATTAATTTTATTATGGAAATTATCAACAAATTGAAGCAACATATTTTTAGTGTTCATCAAAATCTATTTTATAAATTGTTTACAAGATCAGAATGTGAAGTAAAAATTTGCGACTAAACTGCAACACACGTGAAGTGAAATATCATGAGGGTCATGTACCTGTCCTGTTCTTGGACAGCATCAACCCTCAACGCCAGGCAAGCTTTCAAATATCTAAAATATCGCGATTTACCATGCGCTTTTGCCTTGATACCAGAAGAGTTTACGGCGCCTCGCCATTCAGAAATCACCAGGCATTTTATGTCGAGGTGTGCTCAAATTTATGAATGTTAAGGTCATGGTAAATAATATCTACCGGCCGCATGTCGACGAATCTAAGCCTATAAAATATTATTGCGTATAAATAATAATAGAGAAAATGTGACAAGTTTTGATAAGTGGCGACCTGCCGTTTAAAAATTGGTCAATCGGTGACTTATATTCTCAAGAAAAATGGTTTATCTTTTAAGAAAAGCGGTAAGTTATAAGAAAAGTGGTTAGCTATAAGGAAAATAGGGATAATAAAAAAGTGGTTGCTACAAAATTCAACTAAGTAAGTCTTACTTTTTGATTGCCTCATTACCCTCATACGTGTAGCGCACCTACATACCGAGTTTTCTTAGTATTCAAACTCGTATTTTTTTATTTCCTGTAGCAGAATGCACAAAAAATATCACGAGTTTGTGCGAATTCGAAATCATTCTTCAATTTGTTCATATTCAATTATTTTACTTATAGCCTCTTTACAATACCACGTAGTGAGTGTAAGCAAATTAAGTGGTAACACCTTTATGGCTCACTGCGGAGATATAGATCACAATCTTTCGAATGTTAAAACATGCTTCATCAGATGAATGATGGTGAACGTAGTGAGTGTGGTGTGATTACAGAAACAGTGTGGTGTGATTACAGAGACGGTGTGGTGTGATTAGAGAGACGGTGTGGTGTGATTACAACGACGGTGTGGTGTGATTACAGAGACAGTGTGGTGTAATTACAAAGACAGTGTGGTGTGATTAGAGAGACAGCGTGGTGTGATTACAGAGACAGTGTGGTGTGATTACAGAGACAGTGTGGTGTGATTACAAAGACAGTGTGGTGTGATTACAGAGACAGCGTGGTGTGATTACAGAGACAGTGTGGTGTGATTACAGAGACGGTGTGGTGTGATTACAGAGACGGTGTGGTGTGATTACAGAGACAGTGTGGTGTGATTACAGAGACGGTGTGGTGTGATTACAGAGACAGTGTGGTGTGATTACAGAGACAGTGTGGTGTGATTACAGAAACTATGCGCAGCACTCCTGCAGCTGCTCTTGATAGTTTACTGAACTTTTCTCCACTAGATATCAGTCCCTCACGCAAGAGGCCTTGATGGGATACACGACACTAGCAACAGGAAAAAGATTGACCCAATACGCATTATAACAAATAACATGACGAATAGATGTTTCAGGGAGAATGGTGTAGAAAATATCCCAGTTATTAAGGTACTATATGACAAACTATATGAGGCGAATTTAATAACAACCATGGACGTAACAAATGACAGAATGATAAACGCATCACCTGTTGGAACGATCGTTCCTCATCAATAGTTCCTCATCAAATCAGCAGCAAGCGGCTTTGGTGTTGAAGTCAATTAGTAAGCTTAACCTCGTTCATATGGACAGCCAAGCAAGCATAAAAGATTTATCACCACAAAATATATCATCGTGGATAGTTTGAGAATGCCAACTGGCCATTGATAAACATCTCAAGTGCAAAAGACAGTATCTGAAATGTATTGAGCAATGATGGAGCGGATGCTCATGCTAAAAAGGCAAACAACGCAACACAGAAGCAATAATACGCATAACCCGAATCGCTATAAAAACAAGCATCGACAACATTTCCAAACAATCCACAAAAATGGAGAGCGCGAATAGATTGTCAGCAGAAACATATCGCTATGGCTTCTGCGTACTTACAAGGTAGAAAACTATATCACAACTCAAGCGATGGGACGTCAAAGTGATAACGGACATCTTAGTTACAGCATCGATCCCTAAAGTATACACCAATCAATTACATGGTTAAATTTCTCAATAAATTAGAAAACTCGTCGTCAGTACAATTGAAAACTAATGCGCTTTTTTACAGAATACGTCCCAACAGGACACACCCTTTATGCAGCCAGGTATTTGGCCATATCCGGCCGATAAAACGATTTTTCCGCATCTGCATATCGTGGCCTACATGCGTACGAATAGCTTCATTCGGGCATGATTACTTTCAATAATTTAATTACTTTTATTAAACACTATAGCTTACGGTATCTTTTGATGAGACTGTCGATGGCGAGAGAGTATGTCGAACAAGACAGCGAGTAAAGAGCCATAGAAAGCGATCCTAGCCTCACTCCATCCTCGTAGGCCGCGTGGGACATCGAACCTCGTGGTGCTTTAGGATCGCCGCCATATACGCACTGCCCAACGAAGTCCGTGAAATACAGCGAATAACACACCAATGACATCCAACAGAAAAGGTTGGTCAGACAAAGTACAAAAACCGATTTCGGAATTTTCACGATTGATAGGAGATAGCTTTTGAGAGTAACGTTAGTAGAAATTTCTATAAAGTCGACCTGTCGTGCATCTCCAACCTGTACGTCGTCTTTCGGAGTCACTTTTTTATCGTTAGAATCATCACCGGTTTTTTTGGCGTGAGCTGCGTTCACCGTGTGGTCACGGAGATGACTATCGCCTACTCGGCTTGAGGAATTCTCGCAACTAACGTCACTTTTTGTCGTTGCTTCACTTCTACTTTTATTCATCTTTTTAGGAAGACCGAAGCTTCCGTAATCAGCGACGTGATTTTCATCTGCACGGATGTTGTTATCGTTATTGTCTTCTGTATCGTCGTTAGTAAAACGCTCGTACTTAATACCGGCATCCTTCTTTTTTGGTGTACCGGTGTTGTCATCTATAACAAGGGGTGTCTCCTTGAAACTAGTTAGTGTCAAGGCAACACAGATGACGTATACAACCAACACCACCGAAAATACGATCTGTTAAAATAAAAACATTTCAGATTACATATTTACTTTACGTTTAGAATAAGTCCCGCTCATACTTAGGTAGAGTCGTCATAAATTCACGATTTGGCAATGGGATTACATCACACAGTTTCGCCTTCGCTCAATTTTGCAGACTCTTCATAGAAATACGCGCCTAACGTTTCTGTATCCACCGACAACATTTATACAAATTGCTTTACATTGCGTGGCATTTCCGAATAAAAGTTGTAGACGGTAAAATACAACATTAGACGGCAAGTATCAGCCAATAAAGGCTCTTAGATGCGGTTTACAATGATATATTTTTTGGTAGCTATTCAGCGCAAATAAAATACCTTCAACACTCGCATATAAGCCAGACGCGGGTGATATTAAGCATCTACCGATTATGGAGACGACGGGTTCACTCGCAATCGGTGATAAATGACTGGTTGAGGATTATCGCATAAAAGTCTACCTCTCGCTTCCGATTCCGGTCACGAGAGATCATTCGTTATGTTGCTCGGCTTTCTAAATAACTAAAATTATTCTCTCACCAGACAGCTGTCAAGCATTAGATCTACAATGTTTCAATGTCCTATATTGGTTGTAAGAATACGTGACCTGATTTTTCACCGACAGATGCAATATGTTGACAAATTTTTACCGGCAGAATTTGTCGGCAGATGTTAAACCGACAAGACAATTAGGCGAAGGATAAATTTGTTAAATGAATTAGCATTTAAAAAATCATTGATTAGTCTCATGATCATACTGTGTAGTAGGTCGTTAATTAAATAAAAACTCCAATACAGCGACGATACCATGTATATATACGCACATTAATGTATTTGATAACCTAACCAGTTGATAGTAATGGTAAGTTAATGGTAATGTCAAATACCCATACTTGGAGATGTTCTGTGAGAGAAAATCCGTGACGGTTACCGTGCCAGTTGATGCCACCAACAATGTATCCAATACTCCCCCCGAGGCCGGCCATGAGCGTGAACGTGGTGAGACCCGGCGTGTGATCAGCCGGAATGCTCACGTCAAGTAAGTAGGCCCGACACGGTGACTGACAAGCATCGCAACTAAAGTCCAACATGGCTACGCTCACCACCAAAATCGAGATACCAACGACGTGAGTCGCCGCCATGTTGGAATGCTGGTCTTCTGATGAGTTGCGGATAACTTCCGTTTCGGTATGGGTTAAATTCGTATATGCGTATGTTGCTAACTCGTTTTTTTGTCGTGCAAGGTGGCTCCGCGATAGGACATGATGTACATTAGTAGCCTTTGTAATGTTTATGATCTTGTTTCGATACGATTTATGTGTAGTATTGACAGAAACGCTTCCAGAATCACCGAATAAGACTCCGAGATATTCGGCGTTCGGTACCAATAGCAAACCGGTAACAGTTCCCACTGATAAAAGAATAATGAAGGGTCGTCTGCGGCCGAGTCGTGACTTGCACCTGTCGCTTAATGAGCCTAGAAAAGGGACTAAGAAGAAGCCTAGAATTGGACTAAGACACCAAACCAGGGTCATGTACGCCACAGGGATGCCGAGTCTCAGCAGCACGGGGCTGACAAAGGCCGTCTCCGCCGCGTAACAGAGTTCAATGCCGCAAACAGCGGCACTAATGCGGAGCAACTGGCATCGTGTCTTTTTCTGGTCTCTGCTATCGTAGTACGCAGAAAGCCAGGGCACCGATTCTCCCCCCACACCGACAAAACGCAAATAGCGCTGGTCTTTGATCGTTTCGAGAGCCCTAAGTGTTGAAGTCAAGATTCCCAGAGACATCGCAGAAAATCGTGTATACTGAAAATAAAATGATGCAAGAATGTATTTCGGTAAAGTTTTTACACCATAATAATTTTCACGAATGTGTGGCAGTAGTGCGTGTGGCCAAAGATTAACAATTTATCAATGGTTTCTTACAAAGAACGATAGTCGTTTATTAGACAAATGGGCAAAATAGTTTACAACCGATACATAAAATAACCAGAATAATGAAAGTAATGACGATAAATAATAATTTGCATAAGGGTCAGTTTTATATGTCTTCATATAATAACGGATAAGCACCATTAAACTGCATGAGATGGTTTCTTCCTATGAATTTGCCATTGGTGCATGTATATGTGCCCATGGATGTTGTATATATACATATGTGTATATATTTGTGTATATGTATGAGTATGTATGTTGGTATCTGTACACGTATGTGTATATATTTATTATTCGTGCAATATTATTTCAAGTTGCTCTCATATAGGCCATCCTGATACCATTATAATACACAGCCTTCTCACAACTTAGATACACATACAAAGCACACGAAATGATGTTTTAAAGTCAGCGGTCAACACTACGTATGGTCCTACGTATCGAACTACGTAATAAACTTTACACACAGGAAGTATTAGGACGACATAGTAGACGTCACGAAGACGGTTCTCTAAACGATTTTAGCTACATCATATCGCATCTATAACAAGGGTTATAAGGGTTATAAGGGGAAACTAGTTAGTGTCAAGGCCACACAGATGACGTATACAAAGGGACTACGTTGAAAGATACACTACCAAGTAAGCTAAATTTGTCATTGGTTGCCTATTACCGATTATCCTTAGTGATCTATATTGCAGGGCTTTCCGTGGTTTAGAGTTGACACGTTAAATATTGTAGACGATGCATATTACATTTTAGGTTGATTAAAAGATATATAAGAGATACGAGAGTCACTTGAAAAGGGTTTAATATATATATATATATATAACACCATCTTTTATGTCCAAATACCGTTTTTGTATGATTGTACATACAATTGTATGGCTTTTTGTGTTTATTCATTGGTCTGCAGGCATGTATGGAGTCTCGGTTGCCTCATTGTTAACCGCTATAATAAATTCTCATAGTAAAAACAATAATCATTGTGGTGTTACATTATTAAATCCTATTTTCTTGTTACATTAGCGAACCGGGACTTATTATGTTATTATAGAATTGTAGTTGAAGACTACAGTAGACAGACAGAATTAGACTTCGAAATTATTATGGCGGGTATATCGTCAACCGCGTCTGGGCAGACGGGTTATTTCAGATCTTCGCAGCATTGTTTCCACTGAATGTCCACGATCAGCCTACATGCGTCGCGAACAAGATAAAGAAAGACGGCAGAAAGAGCAATGAATATTTTCACAAATCCGCATTGATTAAACACGAACAGCAAAGAACGGTTGTGTATGAAACAGTAAACCATTTGCGTTTTAACTATTACGTCCAGTTTTTTGTAATCTGAGTTGCGCTTCTACAGATAGCTAGTTCGTTAATTCTAGTGGTTAAAATGGGTTGGTTTTAACAAAAACCTATAATCGTTTGGTGCTAGTTTGTCCTTCACCATTAAAATAACTTGTCATGTAAATGAAAGATATTAGCAGAGTATCTTGTTTAGTTAATTTTAATGGACTTCAGCCTATATATCAGGTCTATATCTCATAACAGAGATTAATGATTCTATATAAAGTTTAAGTTTTCCATAAAATCTAGAGATGATAGAAGCAACCATCGATTTGCCTATCATTCTAACGTTGCTGCATAGACTGATGTTTACCGTCAAATAAACAGCAAAGTACTATCTAAATACTAATTACATTTTCGAAGATTTAGAACAGAAAACAAAATAATTCTTCGGAGAAAAACCGTAAGAGGCTAATCTAAAAGCGGAGATTTCAACGAACAAACCTACCTCTGAATAGTTCTCCGGCCAGTGGTTGCCGCGCCGGGATACAGAAGATTATATGCGCCTATACAGTTCTTAATGTACATTGATAATGAGCCAATCAACGGCCAGCGATCACCCTCGGATGCTGAAACCAAATCAATGAAATAGCATTAATCTGTAATATAACTGATACTCCTCGAAAATATGCTGGGCATCATACGACATATTCAAATGTCTTCATAAAATATTAAGTACAATTGCTACATGAACATAATTACAATAACGTTGTTCGAGACACCCCCCCCCCTCAAAATGTATAACGAATATCTGTTATCTGTTCACGTTTTCATCAAATAGTGCCTGTTATTCCGCAAGATACACAAAAAATCAATAAAATGGCGGAATGAAAAAGAAAGCACATGGAATGTAATTTTTGTACATCCTAATAGGCCATACGATCTCCTCGGCCTTCAATCACACACTTACAACGACTATCCATACTCCGGACTAGACCGAAGTGATGCCTTTGGAAACATTCCCTATTCCTTGAATAGGGCACGATCGAGGTCACTGTTGGTATTCGGCTATTTCGGTCGGGCTATGTACATGTCGCCAACTCAAGGATGGCAGTATTTGGAGTGTCCCTTTGTACAGTGATGTACAGATATGCGTGTTTAGACAGCGTCCGATGTAAGTACGTGTCATAATGTCCTGTTATAGATAGTATAAGTATACTACAGTATGATACCCTATAACATCACTACATTCTTACCGCGTATTCGACTGCATTAAAAACTTTTATTTTATCGAAGCTCCTTCGCATAAAAAGACCAAAATCACATTTTCTCATTGTATGATGTCGCCTATGAATTAGCAAAGATTTTGAATGATTTGTGGATGTGTGTATATAAACGTGAGTGTGATTGTGTCATTTATCTATTTTCTGGTAAATGTGTGATCTCATTAGAATTTTTGACTGTTGTTACCAGTTTTGTTCACTAATGGTTTATAAAAGTGGTCTCCTTAATTTTCTGGCAGATTCCAATTTAGGGCCGTGGCTAAAAGAGATTGTCATCTTTATTGTTTTTATGCATTTACTGTAGTCTTTGTAAATACTTTTCTGCAACTTGTTTCGTGTCCTGCAGTCGTGTTATAGGTTGCCATGGACTCGAACGCGTGAGGAGATACGGGTAGAACGGGGAAGCCAATGTCACTTACCTCGTATAAAATATTTTTATATTGCTTTCTTTTCATCACGGGTTCATATATTTTTTGTACTTGCTATTGTAGCTCTTACATCGTAGTAAATGTGGCAGCCTTATAGCGGGCTGTGGATAACGTCCGTGCTATTCCGTCATACCGCGGATATTTTAGTGGGATTAATGCGTTTTTCATGGCAGGTCTACCAAACCAGCAATAAAAGTCTTGATTCTCAGTGAATATGGGCGTACGACATACATGCGGGCTGACGTACGTCCTCCCCGAAGTTTTATAGGAACATGTACCTGTACGTCGTGCTGTTGACCGGGTATGACCGTGGTCTAGTGCATGTGATGCTGAAGAAGGGTCTGAGTGTCGTCTGGTTTTATAAGGTGGTGAAGACAGATTTGGTTGTTGTCTTGTACAGGTCATTGTGAAGAAGGGGTCTGAGTGTCGTCTGGTTTTATGAGGTGGTGAAGACAGATCTGATTGTTGTCTGGTACAGGTCATTTTGAAGACCGGTCTGAGTGTCGTCTGGTAAGTGAAATAGTAAAGACGGGTAGCAGCGTGGTCTGTGGATGTCACGGTAAAGGTAATGGTTAATTCATGGTTTGATCCATTTGATGAGGACGAGTCTGACCGCGATGTGGTCCATAACCTGGTTGACCATATTCCCCATATTCCCACAGTGGATGTATGCTTTCATATCTCATTGGAAACGTTTATTTTTTATGTATTTATTCGTCTACAGCTCATCTCACCTCGTGTTATTCGATGAATTTTGCATGACCTAGTTTTATACCTTTTTTAACGGGGCTCCCCAGCGTTGATCACCATCTTGGTGGCCATTCATTTAGTCGTTATACCTTATTACTGCGTTATAATTACTAGTTATCATTACTTATTACTATTAGTATAATGGATTTCTTGTGGGCACCTGCTAAAAAATAAACTCTAGTTATTATTAGTAAAACTCAGTGCTGATCAAAAGGAGTAGCGATACTGTGACCGGACATCCGACGTGTTACTCAATAATACTGGTATTGATAATTCAAGGATAGATCGTTACAATCTCATTTTTTCGATGTGTTTCGCTAGCTACCGACACAGTGTGTTGATTATCTACGTAGGATTACCATGACAGTGGTCGTTGAAAACATGATGGTGAAATGTGACAACAGTTTACCCGCCGATCAAGCGGGTCGATCGTCCACGAAAACCGCACAGGCACGTACTTCTAGATAAATTTAGAATCATTATACGCTGGTTCTATTTGCTACATCGCTTGTATTAACATCGGAAACACTAATCAGAAAGGCAATATTCGTGTACGTCGGCTTAGGCACTAATAAACCGGAAGTAAAATCAAACTCCTTTTTCAAAATTGCGAAAAGTACAAGAAAATCGAGGCTGGCGAACGCCGTTGTGTATTTAAAATATCATTTTACTGGCCGCACTGTATATTACATGCTTGTTTGTATTCATGTATTATACGTATTCGGAGAGATTTTACACGTAAAGCAGCACGATAAATCGTAGGAAAGTCAAGTTAACCCACGTATTTTAGCGCCGGGGTGGTTTCAAGCGGAGATGAGTAGTACACACGGCCAATTATCAGCGATGAACATGGAGACTAAATCAGCAACAGTAAAAGACCCTACAACTGGGCTGTATTTATTTATTTTGAATTTACATTTTTTCTCATTTACATATTTACTTATTTCTTGAGTATTCTAGCTGACTATATGCACAGCATGTTGTCCACTTTTGAATATTGATTTTTCTAGTATTTGTATATATAAAAAAGAGTTCGGTGTAATATCCGGTGGTGTTCGAACAAAATTGTCGTTTTTCATAACATGAATATATTATGTTATAAAAACCGGTTTTGTCGTAGTAACGGAGACGAATCCAAATAAAATAACAACGATGTCCACGAAGAGGCTTGAGCTAAGGAACAGGGGTTGTAGTGTGTCTGCATCGCTGGATGGTGTTCTTGACTGACGCATGTATGTAACATTCGGCTGGAGACGGAGATAACACCATTGTCAACACCACTATCGCTCACTTAAATGTTAACCTGTGGTCACAGAATAACTGAATGCGCCTTAATTATAAGAGTGGGCGAAGAACCCACCGAGTCTGGGCAGACAATTGATCTTCGTCCACTCACGCCACTGGTTCCACATGCCTAAATCTGTCGCACAATCTGCAAATGGACATAGGTGAGTTTCACCACGTTTTTAATTGCGTTTTTTGATAAACCATGAAAAGACTTACTACCTGGGTGGTATACTACTAGCACGAACAGTGAAAAATGCGAGGACTGTTTGTGATAATAGGGAATAAACTGACAATTCGAGCAGGTTTTATTAAAATTATTATAGACAATATATAGACAACTATACTTATTTATTGTACCGTATAGCACAGTATGGGTTTATTTCCTGGTCAATTTATTGACCGGTTAGTCGGTCCGGCTATCGATGGGTCCACCGGACGGCCCACCCGCCGTCTTTTATATATTTCGGCATACGAAATTTTTTGAAAGTTTTAATACTTTTCTTTTGGTGTGCAGTTATTCGGTGTTTTATGGAATGTGATTTAACAGAGTATTTTTACAGCGTAAAGTCACATGCGCTTAACAACAATTGAAATAAAAATAGTGGAACAATACTAGGGGTAAACCTGGGAAAATAAAAGTGTTTCAAGATGTAATTTGAAAGTAGTTAATGATGTAAGAGATCGAATGGCCAGAGGCAAATCACAAAATCCACAAAGTAAGACCTATGCTGGAAAAGAGCATTTATCAGACGTAACTAGCGAATGCATTACGCGCAGTCATGAAAGAGTCACCAGAGCGGGGCTGCCTGATGGGAACATGACACCAAGTGGAGCACAACTCCGCTGCCTGTGTATATATTCACTCTCATCACCTGATGTGCTTATGCGAAAGTTTGTGATCAATAAACCAGTTAGTCTTCATAAAAGGTGTTGCTCTTTATCTTTATAGTTTCTATCAATTAGAATCAATTTCATCAATTGACACGGCTCCCCACCTTTATATTTAGATCTATATAAGTCAGTAAGTAGTGCATGAAGCCACCATAGGCTTCCCTGTTGGTATTAGATCAATCGCGTAAAGGATTATTATCACATCTGTTGGAGATTAAAGTATATTTGCATGTGCCTATTATATTCCGATTAGGGATATATTTTGACGATTAAGTCAGTTTTTGCTAAGTCTTAATTGTTGATGGCTATTTACAATGGAATGACCACTTTTGGTGAGGGGAGGGGAGGATAAAGACCATTCACAATGGGATGATCACGCGGAGAGCGTCTGAAAATAGCTACGTAAGAGGGAAGAATTCCTTACACAATCACACTGCCATCCAGACGCCCCGAGGCTGACGGGGTTTAAAGCGCTGACTGCGCGAAAAGAGGCTTCTCTTCTAGCTAGAGAGGGGATTGAACCCGGGTCGAATGAATTCAAATTGACCGCTCTGATCCCTACAATAACTGCCCAATCTTAACTGGTACATACGACATTTTCATTACATAATTTATTTCAAGGTAATGCTAACGCAAATTAATTCATCTGTTATCAATAAACAGTAACAAGTCTTATTATCGTTACCAGCCATCGATGCTTCCTTCGCTGTTCCCACTACAGCCAGAACTTGCACATTCTATACCAATAACATCAAATCCGCAGAAAGCTGTATTACCCGTCGATTTTCGCACGCATGCCGAGCGTTAATGACCATATTTACTCACGGACAAATCGGATTTTCTCGGTATTAGTTGTCAGATTCTGTCGAGTTACGAGCTTATTAAACACTTCGTTAGATGAAATGCCAATCATGAGTGGTCGTCGAGATTGATAAGGAATGTAATTTCGCCTTGCTCATGGCGGGTAACTCAGAGGTAGTTTATAATATAAATATCTCGCTCGTCGGACGGTGACCGAGGGAATCCGCAACGCTGAAAATTCTAACTAAAAGGACCATAGATGAGCCAACAAATCAACACAAATATTCAGTTCAACAGTTCTACCGCGTCTACGATTTTATAAATACCATATACGTATATCGAAGGCGACTTTATTTTAATCCGCTTGCGTTTTATATACGCGCCATTGTTCGTCTAGGTCAACAGGGTCATATAACTACTAACAATGGTGTAAAAGAAGGTGTCTCCAGAGGTGTATAATGCTTGACGTCCGTGAAGAGTGACGTGACTTTGTTCATCCTAATATAGCCTAACACAGAAGTAGAATATGTTCGCCTTAGTAGATTCAAACGAAATTAATATACGCCGGCGAATGAAGTAAGGTAATTTGTATTTCGTTACATATTGTAACCAAAAATCCTGGCAGATTTGACAGGTTATGGATAGCCCTTAAGTTTTGAATTCTCAGAAACCTAGGTTCTAAAAATGCAACAGTTAAAGTCCCACTTCTGCGGGTGCTTGCGAGCACAAATTCGCACAAACCAAAGAACTTTTCGCTGGCCTGTCATTACAAAAGAAATCAGATTTGCAACCGACATCTAATAGCAGTGAGCATCTCGTCCCTTTTGGATGGTGCGACACTTCATGATTAAATCAGCGATGCGTAATTATTTCTAGCAATCACTCGTGCGCTTCGTCGTAAATTATCACCCTTATCTACCCGTAAACCATCGGGCGTTTCGCAGCATCATTTCCTGTACGTATAAATTAACGAAACAATTTACACTTGTGTTTCTCATTAAATCAAGGACTAATTCTGTCCTGGAATTGAACTATTTCCTGGCCACCGTAACGTTACTCTCAATAAAAACGTTGCGACGGGTCTCATGGCTGCATCTGCTGGAAGGCTTGAGGAACATTTCTCCTTCACGTAGAAGATAAAATAACGTTAACGCTCAACCTATAACAGTCCGTCAAAAAGTGTCCGTGACTGACGTGGTAAAATGACTGGCAATTATATCTACAATTTACTATACAAAATGCATTATCATTTCAGAGTTTTAATTAGTAATTTTATGATATAACACGAAATTAATACTTCTCGGAAATTTAGCGTAGTGTATATTTCCGTTTCAATGCGATCTATATGTATATGTATATAAAAGACGATAAAATAATGCTAGAATAAATTGAGGGCCGTGGCCGGAAACGCAGCGTCTTTCTGTCGACAGGTCTCCGTTCCGACGTGATGAAACTAATTAAGGTCTTGTGTGACGAGAGACAACTCTGTCGATTATAATCAGAAGAAAGGATTGCGCTCTCCCCCAGACGCGTCTATAAACGGCAAGCGTGGGAAAGCGCCAGTTGTCAAGTGAAAGTGTAATCAGCGTAAATTAAGGATACGATCGTAAATACGTCGGAATCCATTCGTCCTATTATTGCTCTGATCAGCTCATCAAATGCTAGGAGTGGGTGTACGGGTGTCTTTTTTCTTATTTGATTCATACATTTCGTATTACTGTATCAGACCTTATCTAAGTATTACTATATCAGACCGTATCTAAGTATTACTGTATCAGACCTTATCTAAGTATTACTGTATCAGACTTTATCTAAGTATTACTGTATCAGACCTTATCTAAGTATTACTGTATCAGACCTTATCTAAGTATTACTGTATCAGACCTTATCTAAGTATTACTATATCAGACCTTATCTAAGTATTACTATATCAGACCTTATCTAAGTATTACTGTATCAGACCTTATCCAAGTATTCAATATCACGAATACTGTGTCTATTATTAGTGCAAGGTATTTCGTAGATTAGAAACTCCATCAATAAAAACTACTACAAATAAATATATTAATTTCACACTCGCAATATTTCAGTCTTCCTTGTTTGTCCACTGAAACAAAGACGCTCTGGTGTGGGTCACGTATGAATTTTTATGGCCTCGATAAAACATACGTACCTGTCAGTCAGCCTACGCTCCAGCAGGCACGATTCAGTGACATTGTTAACCACAAAGGCCTCTCTACCGGTGGTAGCAAATGTCGATCGTCCATCCAATCATAATACCTTATTTTAGGATACCAAGGTCAGACCAATAATTATTAGCACCCATAAACCAGAATTCATTATCGGTGATAATTATATTACATTTGGAAAAGACATTTCCTGATATATAGATTATACTCTACACTCGCTATTCTACATTTTCATGCCCAATTACCAAGCATGTCAAAAACATTCACCCATTGTTAGTTAGCATTGGACCAAACAGGACAAGATTTTACCTATATTAATAGCCCCAAGAATCATTGGACGAAACGGGAATTTTTAGGTGTCACAATCTGTCCTTAAGGTCATGTCCCTTTAGGTCCAATCCCTTTGGTCCACCATCGATTTAACACCTTCATCCATCCACTTACCGTAGTTCCCTAAGGCGATTTTTGCATTTTCGGGCTGAAGTTCCCTTAGGTCTAATCTTGATAGTAATACTTGATGATAAATCCGATATCGAAAGAACAAGTGATCAACAAAACTATACTGTAAATTAAATAAAATCAATACAATAAGTATTCCATTATTCATTATTATTAATGATGCCAAAGCATTGATCTGTTGAAGAAACAACACCATTATGTCATTATGTCATTATGTCAGGTATGATTAGATGAGTTATACACACAATGTAACGTAGCGCCTACCTGGCGGTATACTGTAGTAATTCATACAAATGATTGTTATAATTGAGTGGCGTAATTACTATAATTATTTACTCGAAATTTACACAATTATATAAAAAACCAAATCATAAGAGCTTATGTTCAAGTACAATTTCGAATTATGGAAATGGCGTATATAGACATCAATGACCATCAAAGCATATAATCTGATCAATCAACACAAGTTAATGAAATATCCAATAATAGTCCTTGGTTGTCAATAAATGTAATGACTGATCAGGAAAAGGTTAAATTAGGACTGTTTGCAATGTTCACTGCTGAACAAGACGCTATTCACCGATCTAGAAGCACGAGTGAACCTTCCTGTATTCTTAAACAAACACAAAATAAATACTACTCTTAGTTAAAAGAGACTGTTTCGGATGTATTTCGCTTACAATACCGCCTATAGTGAATTTAGTTGCCCGAAAGGTTAACTGCGAAAGAATATCATGAAATAGAAAATTTTTTGCAGAATTCATTACATTCTTATACAGAATATGTGTAGGCATGTAATTGAAAATTAAAATGAAATTGGCAAGTGTATGGTATTTCAGTAAAGGTTTGAAAGACGACATCGAACGTTCCCAATTGCAATAAGGAGGTGGCAATGCAACTATAGATACTTGTAAATCCCCAAAATTCCGACTTCATTCTAACTGTGAGCCATATGTCGTCATTAGAACGATCGTAACGTTTCTAAATAGATAGAATCCGTTGGACAGTACAGTGTATTGTATACGAAATGACATGTATATGCACCTATACAATAAATGGTAGAGCAATGGGTAATTTTACTGCATCGTGCGTTGTGCAAGGGAGGTAATATATCTTGTTCAAAATCATGATACGTAAGGGAAGGAATTTTTTGAAAGGACAGTGCCATTATTCAAAGAACCGAATATATAACGATGTAAATCCAGAATAATTCCTATACAACACAATTGAATTACCTGACGATAATCACTTTCTTAGTTTACCTGATGAAAAATGGTTTGTTCATTTGGTAAGCTGTTAATATTTTCATTTCTACAAAAAAAATTATTTGGTGTTTGCACTTGGAAAAAATCATATCCTGGCATAACAATATGGCCTCGCTCATATTGGATATTTTATACGTTCACATTATTTTTTTTCTTATTACATTTTCTGTTGCTGTAAAGAAGTGCAAGACCTGAACTGAGGTGATCAGAATCGGAATATGGAGAAAAATATAGGAAGAAATAAATAAGCAGATTTGATGGCGATTCATTTAGTGATTTTAATATCATTCAATAGCCTTTACTTTACAATAATTTATTAACATTCTCTCGTTGTGAAATATTACTATAATCAAACACACACAAAAATCTTTCCCCATGTTTTAAGCACCTGAATTTTGGTTATGTCAACAAAATGATGCATTTAAGAAAAAGGCCCAGCACAAACTTCCTTCATCTCCTCGATTCGAATCACAGACCCCAAAGATCGCGACTCTTGAATAAATACTCTACATCGGTATAATCTGCTTTTTCATTGGTCGGCTAAAACGAGAAACCTTTAATTGTAATGGTTTATTCATATCTTTATTTTGAAAAAAAAATATGAGAATACAATAGTGAAAACCATAAGAAAATAGGGTCAATAAATCATGTGCATGTAATTTTGTGCTAACGTCAATAAGATATTAGGAGGATTAAAGCAATTAGTGCAGTTGTTAGTTGACGAGTGCATCATTTTTACACAATAATATCATAAAAAAGACTATTGTAACTAATCGCCAGTCTTCATGCAAAATACGGGAGATACGAATGAAGCAACAAAAATCGTATTTTTATAGACTAAATGAGTATAACATACGCGATTATAGCGCACAGGCAACCACACTCAGCGGAAGAGCGGAAGAGTTATTCGACATAATTAGAAGGCATCATTCCATACTGTCCTGTTCTTTCAACCCTCCCCTCCAGCCAACCATCGTCGATGACTGTGACATCGATGATGATGTCACCCTCAACGAAAGAAACCTCGTCGTCGTCTGCCGCATTGTAATCGTAGACAGCTGTTCGCCTCTGGAGAGAGACACAATTTCATGATACCAGTGAAAATGCATGTGGGCATGCGCATTTATACGTATGCGTGCGTACAAACGATTCCCTCCGCAGAGCAAGAAAATATATATAAACATCTTCATCCTGCTAACCACGATTTATAATGTGGCTTAATGAAGAACACACAGTGATCGATGATCGATGATCGATGATCGATGATCGATGATCGATGATCGATGATCGATGATCGAGACAACTGGTTAATCGCCTTATTTCTTGATATGTCACTAGAATTCCCTATTGTTATCCTATAGTTTCTTATTATATATGTCACTAAGGTTCCATGTAATTATCTGTTGTTCATTATATATGTCACTAAATTTACATGTTATAACCTGTTGTTTATTATATGTCACTAAAATGCAATGTTATCTAATGTTTATTTTATAGGTCACTAAAGTTCAATGTTATCTGTTGTTCATTATATATGTCACTAAATTTCCATGTTATTATCTGTTGTTTATTATATGTCACTAAATTGCCATGTTATTATCTGTTGTTTATTACATGTCACTAAAATGCAATGTTATCTAATGTTTATTTTATAGGTCACTAAAGTTCAATGTTATCTGTTGTTCATTATA
>WURV02146835.1:0-18228 GCA_011762755.2 Epimenia babai | reverse complement strand
GCAGATGAAAATAGCCCGATTTCAATACATGAGAAATTTGAATGTGAAATGTGAATTTAGAGTCAAAGTAAAAGCCGAGGTTTCTAGCGTGAGATGCTCGATGAATTATGGACCCGTTGAAATGAACGGAAATTGGTGGCGGATTGAGAAATAAAGACCGTATAGAGTAGTGTGTTGAGAATCGACGGGAGGAGATGGAAAGAGATGCTTCAGTGACTTGAAGTTTATGAAGTCCTCCTTGATGGATGGGGGGGTGTCAAATCAGTGAGGGAACAATGGCCGGAGAGACTCAGAAGTCAGAAGGTTGATACAAGATGCAAGAGGCTGATCAGTGAACACGATCGTAGGCATTACCGAAAGTCTGACTAGATCTGATCAGATTAAGGTGGCATGGTCAGAGCACCAGAAAGGTCATTTAGACGTCGTGGTTTAAGGCCCATCACAGGTATTTATTTGGATAATTTGACGCAAAGGTAAGTTCTCTAAATATAGATCAGAGTATGATTAGGTAAAATACCAGCAACATACATGAAGGTGTGCCCCGAGTCCCGGAGTGCCCATGAAGATCCAGTCAGTCTTACTGGACTCGGACTGCGGCGGCAGGAAGTACGGGCGGCTGTAATGCTGGCGTAGCTCGTTCGCCACTGACGGGTCACAGTTGCTCCTACAAATTAACGGGATCCATAGTGAATACAACATCAACGTTGACGCCACACACATGGTGTATGACTGGCAGTGGCGAGTGTCGGAATTGGTAACCACAGTAGGCATAATACCCGCAAAAACTGGAGTACATATTAACAGCGAACTGGATCAAAATTAAGCGATGCCAGTCACAATTTTTCATGTTACTCATAAAATGCGGCGCAGACCACCTCATGCGACTGAGGGAGCAAGAGTTTTTATGATGAATGCTGACACGGATTTTTATAAAGCTGGTTATTGAAAATTCATGGGGTTACAATGAGGTCGGAGGTGTGACTGCTATTTACTCTCACTCATAATGTAGCACTAAGGCCTTGCCTTTCACCCGTTTTATGTGGATTTAATGGAGCTTGAGTATACTGTATTGTTTGAAAGGTACCATAGACAATAATAATGCATATTATATGACCTGAACAAGTGATTATATCCATAAGCAACATGACGTGGGTTTTATCAACCCTTACAGATTTCGCGGTGTGTGTGACATATGTAGACTGTCTCTATATGAGTGTATGGCATATATAGCTTGTATGTATGAGCGTGTAACATATGTAGACTGTCTCTATGAGAATATGACATATATAGCTTGTCCATATGAGCGTGCAACATATGTAGACTATTTATATGAGTATATGACATATATAGCTTGTATGTATGAGTGTGTGACATATGTAGACTGTATGTATGAGTGTGTGACATATGTAGACTGTCTGTGGATGTGTGATGACATATATGATGACTCCACCCCACCCTCAACCCTAGCCATATCTGCACAGCGAGGATTTTTGAAAGTTATCTTAATTTACTTAAATTAGAAGCAATCGCAACTGTGAACTTAACCAGCCACTGAGACATCGCTTTACATATCACCTAAACGCGTTATCAGGTATCCGTATATCTCAATACCTTTTACTCAAGCAGACAAAATAACTTACACGATGTTGATAAACTTTACAAAAACCACGTCTTTCACCACTACTGTGAAGTGTTTATATATGGTTACGTATTCATATTTTGTTAAGTGTTTATATTTATATTTTGTTATGTATTTATATTTTGTTAAATATTTATATTTTGTTAAATATTTATATTTTGTTATGTATTTATATTTTGTTAAATATTTATATTTTTTTATGTATTGATATTTTGTTAAATATTTATATTTTGTTATGTATTTATATTTTGTTAAATATTTATATTTTGTTAAATATTTATATTTTGGTATGTATATATATTTTGTTAAATATTTATATTTTGTTATGTATTTATATTTTGTTAAATATTTATATTTTGTTATGTATTTATATTTTGTAAAATATTTATATTTTCTTAGTTCTAACTTTCTCAATCCACTACATTTCGCACAAATTTTTTTATTCTATATTACGATTGATTGAGTATATTTTTATAAATGTTTATAGAATTTTAAATTACTGAATATTTTACTGAGATAAGGATTTTACACGTCATTTTAATGGTAAGGAAGAGTTACATCTATGAAACTCAAAGGCCATGGAAGGCAGTAAATATATGCATAGGGAAGTGGTAGCACTAATACCTTTATGGTTCATTGTAAGAAACTGTAGGACAACCCTTAGAAGGTTAAGAACTGTTCTCTTATAGTTAATACTAAGTCTGAGAGTCAATAATTAATACTAAATACTGATAAGTTATGAAGATGTCATATCTTTTCTGTTAATATATCTATGCAAAAATACAAAAAATTTATAAATTTCCAACATAATATAAGTTATACTTGTAGCACTCACCATCCTATGTACCAAGGTTCAAATCCTGGAACCATACGCGCACGATCTTCATCCATATGGAACACCTCATGCAAGTCTTTGAATTTTGTTTTATACGGGAAAAACTGACAATTTTGTCGAATCTTTGCATCGTCTGTCGCGTATATTAAACGAAAAAAATCGAATGTAAAGTAATTCGGTGCAGACCAGTTGACCATGGCATTCGTGACAACAATTGGAATGCCAGTGTATGCGTATTTCT
Organism: Epimenia babai; assembly: GCA_011762755.2. Taxonomy (NCBI): domain Eukaryota; kingdom Metazoa; phylum Mollusca; class Solenogastres; order Cavibelonia; family Epimeniidae; genus Epimenia; species Epimenia babai. The sequence goes on along the minus strand of WURV02146835.1, from coordinate 15,513 downwards.
GCTCGAATTCCGCGGGGGTTAGATTAGAAACCCTCGTGATTTCTGTCACCCCATGACACACACTGCAGTTAATGGGTGGCTGGAATAAATCTTGTAAAATATCGCGATTATCCAAAATACATTCAGAATTGCCAGTTCCAAGTATTTGTGCAATAAACGAAGTCATCCAAATATCGGAAAAAGGAAATGCAAACAGCAAACTGCTTAAAAGCAATATAAGAATTGGTATGAATAAGAGAGATAAATTCAATATGAATTTGAGATATTTGTTTGTAGTTTTAAGGTTGTGTAATGACTGTAATTGTAGTAAGTCTTTCGGCTGGAGACCCAACGCGAGTGCACGTTTATGCAGTCGACGGAACAATAATTTAGGATCCTTTGTACCATTGATATTATCTTCTCTCGTGGAAGCCGTAGTCTTCATGATCGCATAATCAGTTCAATTGTGAGTTTTGAGTATAGTCAATTTAATTTTTACTGACATAAGTATTATTTAGACACACAAAGTCCCACATAAAGTGAAGCTCTTATAATATCTAAGTAATCTCTATATCTCTAGTAATATCTAAGTAATATTATTACAAGAAACTTAAAAACTAACGAAACTTTGACTCACTGTTAGCACCAGTGACAAGTGGAACTTGTTGCAATGATTATTATTCGACATTGTAAGTGGATTACAGAACGGCCGTCCATACTGACTAGCAAAGGGATCGTCTATTGGACGAGCTCACTGACCACCATTGGTCAAGAGTGACCGTCTTTTCTGTCAAAATTACTCACGACGGTTAAGTGCCGTTTGTACGATGACTGCAGCGGCAGACGACATTTTAGACCGTGGATGGGAAACAACTCTCGGAACCGAAGTCTACGCTAAGGGGGGGTAACTTTTTCCATTCGAGGACGGCTTGAAGAGGTCACTTTTGTCCGTAGCAAACGAGGGAGATAACACTCAAATTGAGGAACTCCGCGATATGCGCGGCAACTTTTTCCTTGGATAAACAAAAACTGTACTAAGCGAGGCAACTCTATATCGAGAAATACGACAAGGGGTAAACGCTTACGATATACGTACTAGTACTATTTTGAGCAGACAGAATTTAAACACCACTGACCCTGGGTCATGTGTGTTAAATCATAGAGAAAACTGCATGCAGATTGCAGACCGTAAGCCTGAACCATAACGGTAACTCCTTTAATGACCTCAACAAAAAACTTATAAATACACGTGGCATAAAGACACATTGAGGTAGGGTGGTACCTCACTAGGAATTAACACCAACGCATTCAGTCTGGAATAATTAATTTTATTTTATTCAATCAATTTTCCATCGTAACTATTAGAAACGATATTAATGGTATGAGCCACATAGACAGGTAGAAAACGATGCATAGTCCGTAAGTGCGTTTTAGCTGTCAACGTTATTATAAAGGAAAACACAGCGACAACTTCGAGGAAATGTTTGCTACAGCGCCTGGAGTTTAAGGCAACAACCAGTTTGCACAAAATTTTGACATTGCCCCTTGCAATACCATGATTACAACACGTTTGTCTATCAAAACTTTAATTTAGGCGTCAATAAGAGAAGGATGTATAATAGTTTATCAGCCGGATGTCACCCCATTATACTATCCGTGCATGACCAAGCACAATTTGCTCTAAGTGAAAGTGAAATTCACTGTACATTTCATAGACGTCGAACGGTCGCACGTAACTTGTATGGTTTTCACTTTTATTACAATTACACAGTCATTTATGATAGATCTGTCATACACGCATCATAAATTGATTGATGTGTCTCTAAGCCCTACAACCTAATGTCAGACTCTTAAGACCACAACATTAATACATTAATAACAGACGTACAGTAATTTCTCTTGGTATTTGAATGTTAATATGATCCTTCATACGAATAATTAACTTTTTATAGTTACTGGGGCAGGCGCATAACCATAGCCTGAATAACAACAGACACCCCAAAAACTCAAAAAGATTTCTTTGTCTGTACCAATCTCCCATGTTTTACATGTTTCAAGATAAAAACAATCAAGAAGCTTCAATAGACATTCTTTTATAAACAACCGAACCCAATATATTTTTGGCAACGTGTTTAGCTGGTAGCAAGTCATGAATGATAAGGCCAAAAATTCTATATCTATACTGAATGAATGAGGTGTGTGAAAGAGGAAAATGATTTTTAAAAGACTGTAACAGTAGGCGTAGTATAACTTCTTACGCCAGGAGATACAACAGTGAGGAAGATATCAGGCCTTAAACATTCACGGCAAAACGCATTTTCAGATATTGTTATTATAATGCTGCCAGCATGTTTACATTTGTTATTATTGATCCTTAAATAAGATAGGTTAACGGTGGTTCAAGGCGGTTAACTGTGGTTCACATCTTGAACTACAATGGCATCCTTATACATCATTATCATCGTGATCATTCTAGGCTCCCATTTATTTATAGTACTACTCCACTGCTCATAGTAGACCCTCAGAAATCATCAAGAGAAAAGTTTAATATATGAATTGAAAAACATTGAAAAACCCACTTAAATCTATTGCTGACATCTATTCATTATTGTGTTTAGACCTAATTTTTGAGAATTAACCCAATCCAGGTATATCTTAATGGCTGTCTTTTGTCTACAGACGTACTAAGATAATGGAAAGACTAAAAAATTGCATTTGAAATGTGATAAAAATATTAACATGCGTATTAAATATATGCATTCTTATATACCCATTGGTCATTGTGACCCATATATCATTGGTCAAAACGTTTACAGGAAAAGTATGTGCATATAATAAATTGCATTAGATCGAGAAAGGACAGATTGTAAAATGGTAATGTTTTAAATGACTACATATCGTGTGGAGTGAATGTCAGTAATACAGGATCAACCAAAAGTTTACCATTTCAAAATAGTAAATTCGCTTCCTTATTATGTACAAGTTGGATAAATTAGCTTCCTTGTAATGTACAAGTTGGATAAATTAGCTTCCTTGTAATGTACAACCTGGATAAATTAGGTTCCTTGTGGTATACAAGTTGGATAAAATAGCTTCCTTGTAATTTACAAGTAGGATAAAATAGCTTCCTTGTGATGTACAAGTTGGATAAATTAGCTTCCTTGTGGTGTACAAATTGGATAAATTAGCTTCCTTGTAATTTACAAGTTGGATAAAATAGCTTCCTTGTAATGTACAAGTTGGATTCTTTAGTTCAACTTGCGAAACATAAAAAACGACTGTCGCAAGATCACTCTATCCACCAATAAAACTCTAGTTGTAATTACATCGAGAGAATCTCGCATCAATGCCAAATGTATCGCCCTCTTTTCTTGGGTTTGCCCAGGTCTATTGAGGTCTACTGTTCATTAGCAGAAAAAATTAATAAATTTTTATTAACGACTATAAAGTACATTAATGTCGTATTATCGACGAAGTCATGAAATTCCTCCGTATGCTCGCCATGCTTCAATGATCTTCGTCATCAAATCATACCTAATCAACTTGAGCACACTTAATCAACTTGATTACACTTCATCAACTTGACCACACTTAATCAATTTGACCACACTTAATCAACTTGACCACACTCAATTAGAACCAATGTTTATACACAACCCGTTTTTGATGCTGCGTTATTCTGGATAATCCCTGTGTTCAAGTCACGTTTGTTACAAGATAGTTGATAAAAACGATGAGAAACACGGCACTAAAATATCTCGAGTAAATCTCGTGTTATTACTAACTTTTTTTAACTTCTGTGAGTTAAACAGATTATAAATAGTGTAAATAATATACGATAATCTTGGTTGCTTGGTCCAAAAATAGTGACGATGTCAATGTCCACAACAACAGCAATAATAGTTTAAAGATAGAAAATTACGTAAATAGAAAATTACGTACAAAACGCCTGAATATTCCGGTAACATTTTAAATATAAAAAATTGATTCATGTTTTACAATTAAAGTTTTTCGTAAATTATTGCCCACTGGGCTATGAATGTTATCAGTTGTCGCTGAATATCGTGTGTGGAGAATAGAATAACTTAAAATATGTGGGAACACACACTTTAAGTTAGGTGAAGGAAAGAGGCTGAGGATGGGGGGTGGGAGAGAAGAGGAGAGGGGGGCGAGCGATAAAGACAGTTAGGTGGGTAGGGCATAAAGACGATGGAGAGATAATAATGAGAAAATGGAGTGAATTGAAGAGGAGAGAATGAGAAACAAGGAGAGAGAAAAGGAGATAGAAAGAAAGGGTTACAAGGGCAGAGGGAAGACAGTGAGAAGGAATGAGAAAAAGGGTTACAAAGACAAAGGAAAGACAGTGACAAGAAAGAAGAGAATGGGCTGCAAAGACAGAGGAAAGACATTGGGAAGGAAAGAAAGAATGAGTAATGGATATAGAAATGTTGAGAGTGGAAGAGAGACAGAAGAATATATACATAAATTATAAAACATTATTAAAACCAGTTCTGAAGGTCAACTATGCTCAAAAAAACCTAACCTTACTACACTAAACATATCATATCAGTAAGACAGATACGTTATGAAACATAATCCTTTCACTTGACTATATAATTATAAAATAAACAATTTGGTATGTATGAATCTGTGATGTCTGGTAATGAATGCTTTATGTCTCTAGGATGTCCAGCTTCTCCATCTTCAGCATGCCCATACGAGGTTCGGTACGGTAACGGGCGAGGTCCTTCCTCGTCACCATACCCAGTACCTGAACAAGCGCACGATTCCTGATCAAATCGGTCGGCGTATATTCTGGAATACTTAATCTCATGAAAAAATACTGATCATTAATAAAATAGTGGATTTTCCACGTACCAGCGTCGCCAGACAGAGGCCAAGTCGCTTCTGATATGACTCCATTCGGGATGCTGATACCACGCTCCTCTGCCTCTTCCTCTCTCTATCTCCCTCTCCCCTCCCTCCCTCCCTCTCTAATTGTGCTTACCTTTCTGCTTTTTTATCTCAGCAGACATAACTGATGACCGCCTTTTAGTGAAGTGTGTAGCTGTGAGTCTCGGTACCACTTGCAGGTGGTTGCATTCGCCCATCTCAGATGCGGCTCTTTACGATGCTCATGACTACTTCTTATGGCACCACCCTCTCTGCTACCTTGGCTATCTAGTACTCTCCCAGCACATAGTTATCACCTTTTGTAGATCTAAAGCAGAGTACGACATGTTCGGAATGAGTCGCGTGAATAGACAATGGTCAACCGTCTCCAGAGATGCTGCGATCGTTTGCTCTATAGTGATTTCCACAACTGTTATATCTTTCACAATATCCAAATGACAATAATGTTCCTGATACTATACACTATATAGTAAAAGTGAACATGAGAGAAAGGAATGGGAAAACCTCCCTTCGTGCCCTCTCTTTGAAGTACGGACCCTCCACAAAAAGTATGCGGCTTTAAACAATGACTTTTGGCACCGAGTCATGTTGCTTCGCGCCAACATTAATACAAGTCATCGTTATTGTAATTTCAAACTATCATGTAATCCCGCTAATCATTCAACATTAACGGCACATTAAAGCCACGAATTGTTCAACATTAACGGCACATTAAAGCCACGAATTGTTCAACATTAATGGTACATTAAAGCCACTAATTGTTCAACATTAATGGTACATTGAAGCCACGAATTGTCCAACATTAATAGTAGATTGATGATGCCACGATGGATCCTGTGGCTTCGTGTTGCGTTGTCTTACCTCATTTTTTTCCGTTACGACGATGAGATGCCGCAATCCAAGTCCTCGGAATAATCGGAACAACGCGGGAAGTGAAAGTTTCTGCAATGAGCGTGTGGCCAACAAATAAAATGAGGTTAAGTTGAGACATTCTGTCTGCCGAACAGAATCACATTAGATGTGGCATCTACACCGCAGAGCAAGGCTTCACCATGCATCTCGTGCATACGGCGGCACCCTCACTCTCCAGCTATGTACCGAATCAATTATTATATAACAACTATGACAAATATGAATATATCTAGATATTCTTGTGGGAGCCTCTTTCAGATGAGGCTGAGGATCTTTTACGAACATCGTTGAGTGTAACGTGGCGGAGTGCGAGGTGAATTTACGAGTGGGCTCATGCGAAAAACGCGACATTCTTAATGACTGGCACACTCAGCGATGTTTGTTTAATTATTATTAGGTCTTGAAAACCGACATGGGCAAGGATTCAACAGTATACTGACAGCTGGCTAGGATCAATACCAGTTTTCTGCATAGTGATAGACTATTGGTCAGTGCAACGCCAAAAGTAAGGATCCCTTAATGAAAACACAGGTTTAAGAATATGAATTGGATAAAATACAAAATAGTATTGATAATTTGATGCTGTACGCGATATCTTAATAAACAAAAAGAAGAATTGAGTTGGTTGAGAACTGGTCACCTACCACATCCATCAGGAGATGGCTGATTCAAATCACAGGAAAACAGAAAAATTCATTGAGTTTTCAACGATAATATGTGTGTAGTTCTATCATCATTCCCATGTAAAATTGAGTCAAGAAGGACAAGAATGATGGAGACACACTCTGCAATATTACAATATTATGTGCGACTGTATGTAGAACAATCGAACAAAGTCTAATACATCAGGCAATAATAGTTAGCCTAATAATGGAAGGGTTTCAGATCTTGATTCTTATATTCTTGATCAAGGTATATGATCGCGATCTCTCTGACTGACTTCAGCACTTGTCGAATACATCCATATTTGCGCACATAGGACGCAGAAGAAAGTACGATTTTATGAGATAAAGGTAGGCAACCGGCATATCAGACAGAGCTGCCTTCTCAAATAACTATTCATAAGCCATCATAACTCGTGACTTGTGAGTCCCGTCAAGTGTCTCACACTGCTCGATATAACGCTGTAAAACACGTCATGAGTTCTCAATGTTCCATCATTAATTGTGGCTTTTCACTCGATGCTTTCTGAAATAACTCATCGTAGACAACTCGAATCATTTGACGTAACGATATGATTTGATCATGTGATACCCGATACTGAGCTCACCTTCTGTACAGTGTGGGGATATGGGTTCATGTAAGGCCGCAAGTCTATCACATAATCCCTCTCTTCTTGGCTGATCTCTATGTTCTAAAACACAGATCAAGAAATCTTTGGCGCACACGTACACTGCTTTCTCGATCATGTAATGATATATTCGACATGTAAATTCATACAGTAAGCTCTGTCTATACTTTTATCTCTTCCAATGTTAAGTGTGTTAGAGTGTGTTTAATGTGAAAGTAAATGCAGTAAGCTCTGTCTATACTGCATCTGTATCAATCAAATATACGTATGTCATATCTACTAACTACAAACTAAATAATACTCACTTCTATTTTAATATTCCATGGGTATGCATCCCTGAAGTGTTCCAAGTTCTCTAACTTGGGAGGCTGGCCCGAATTTGGAGGCCCAAAGATCTACAAAACCACGGCGATATATCGTTTCTGCGCCGTCATTATCCCCCATCGATCGAATATACTTTGGTTGTATCATGGAGTACGGTATCATTTCTGTAGCTCACTACGTGTGGCGTATGAGTAGCTACTGCAATGTGGCCATATATGGGCTTTCTCCATCTGATGTGGCTCACTTTTGGTTTCAGTTCGGATGCTGATGGTTTTGTGGTTTCCTTGTTCCATTTTATCTCCCCACTGTACCATTACTATCACCGCTCATTTATTTAGCAGTCTGCCACCCAGGTAGGCTGTCTGTTACCACTAAGAACCGGCGTTGGGAATACACAAGTCAAATTTGTCCACCCTGATTCAGTGCTTTACACGGTGGCAGTTTGCGTACTATCTCTAACAACTCACTCCCAGCCTAATACAACTACAATACTCAGATCAGTGCGTTAAATATCTATTTGGTTAATATAAGGAAGACAACTCATGCCACCCTGCAGATGAAAGGGAAGACAACTCGGTGTATTAGATATTGATTTAGTTAATATAAGGAAGACAAATCATGTCACTTTGCAGATGAAATGGAAGACAATTTGGCAAGATCGATATGGATTTGGTGTATGTCAGGAAAACAAGTCACCTTACTTTAAGATGGGAAGACGACAGGGACTTTGGTCCCAAAAGGGCAGGTAACTGGTGATAAGGTCTTTGGACTGAGATGTGTGCGTTGATTCAACATAAGGTTCATACATTCGGCCATGTTTTAGTTTGTTTGGTGATGGTAACTGGGATATTTAGCCTCAATGCAACACATTCAAACAGCATCTCAACCAAAATTCATAGATATGAATTACCGTTAGGTCGAATCTCATAACCTCCACTAGAGATTAGACAATAGATACGAGAATTTCTGTATTTTCGGCACATTTGGTAAGGAGATCACTGTGGGTGATGTTTTACAACTAAACTCGCCTTGTTTTTAAGTAGAACTGCGAGTTGGCTGCGTAAAACAAGACCGCGTAACCGTTCTTTGGCATGACGTGAATGTGAAGTACTCTACAGAAAAGAACAAACTACCGTGAAACGGGTAATGGTAACATACGGTGACAATAAAAACATTCATCAAATCTTATTAACATTGGCGCCAGTGATGCAGTGAAGGGCCGCCTTTCATGCGACAGGTTGCGAGTTCGAACTAGCGCAAACCAAGGATTTTTCCCGTGCCTTCCACAATAGGAAAAGAACAAGATTTTCGTGCTTGAATATTGAGAAAGATTTGTCGTGGAATAGGTCATTATAAAAATATCTTATAGATATAACGTGGCACTATTGTATGTGCGACTGACATTCAATCGTACAGTAGCACCAAAACCTCCCGTTTTTATTTAGTTCTCTTGTGAAGATTATGTAGATTGGAAGCTTCCGAATTCAATTCTATATCGTTGAGGCAGAACTGTGAAATGAAACCATTCAGAGGTCTGCCGATATTTTTCGAAATTAAACATATTTCATGAAATATTCTTGTGAGCAATTCCATACTAAAAAACTAATATATTAGAAATTAGAGTTAATAGTGCATTACTGGTAAAACCATAGTGCTGGTTCTTGGTGACAATATGACACGAACCAGAATATTTTAATAATGGGTGTATATTAACATAGATAGATGTAAGAATGGGACATGGGAGATTTTCTTGTGATAGTCTTATTATTATATCAAAAGGTATGTCATTTATTCTGTTAATGGTATATTAACAGGTTTATTCTATTAAGAGGTTTAATATAAACGAGATTATTCTATCAAACAGTAAGATTAACACAGCATGCTTGGTTATAACAAGTGGTTTCATGCTGGGGTGTATCTACTCATATAGCATGCTTGTTTATAATAACTGGTTCCATGCTGAGGTGTATTTATCCATATGGCATGCTTGGTTATAACAACTGGTTTATGCTGGGGGATATTTACAATATGGCATGCTTGGTTATAACAAAAAAATTCATGCTGGGGTATATCTACTCATATAGCATGCTTGGTTATAACAACTGATTTCATGCTGGGGTATATCTACAGATATGGCATGTTATATATTATAATAACCGGGTTTTATCTACTTGTTATGACACGGTGGATCTATTATACATGAAGCTACCACATTTCCTGCCGTCATCTGTTACCCTCGCCGTTTACGTTAGGAAATGCTTAACCAACCGTCCGTCCCAGCGAGAGTGTTGACACTCAAAAATGTGGTTCCCGTGTAGCTACCGACAAAGCATTAGTACATTCCACGTTCCAACCGAGGTAACTCGCAGAAGAAACCCTATTATATCAATGAGGCATCGTTATATATGGGAGAAAGACAACATTAACAACAATAGCGGTGCTCACTCATTTTACTGTTGGTTTTTATGAGGCTGTCTCAATACACTTCAAGTTAAAATCAGAGTGTTATTACCAGGATAGAGGGGGTGTTAACAGGGATATTCTCTTAACAGGTATAGATCGTCATATACAGGAGCCTAACCTGAAGTGATGAGGCAAGGAATATTCATAATCGTGTGAATATTCTATTAAACGGTGTGACATTAATAAGTATTATTTTTTACTATTATTCCTTTACTATTCGATGTAGTTACCATAAAGTTAATGCTCATTGACCACTGTATTTACCGCTGTATTGACCATTGTAGTGACCCCTGTAGTGATGCCCATAACGTTTTAGACATAAAATTATAGAAAATAACAGACAACGGAGGTGTATTGCTTGGGTATAACTAAAGCGGACAGGAAACAACGGAATGACCACAGTGATACAACACAGCTACATCGCACGACTACTGGACAGTGGACGCCGGTGTGACCGGACATATCAATTACCGTGACAACAAGGCTATATGTGCCTTACTGCCTTACTTACGTCATACTGTCTAGGAATGTAGGATATGTCCAAGAACGGGTTGTTGTTCTGTCAACGTGTAAATATCGTTAAATTTTAATGCGTCAACATGCTGACAAACAATACGGAAATATATATTGATTCCGATCGTCTTTCATCTATAAGATGCGAATATCAACTAAACAGGGAACTGAACACTCATGTTGACACCGGTTGGGAAATTTGGTCCCGGGATAACCGGTTGACCGTTCTTTTTAGAGTAAGATGTAAATTCATCACAGTTAGTCGTGATACTGTTGGTGGCATCGAAAACTTTCAATGTCATCACCATCATCGTGTTGCTGTGAAAGAGTGCAAGTACGGTTGACCGGTTGACCAGTTGACCGGTTGACCAGTTGACCGGTTGACCAGTTGACCGGTTAACCGGTGTATAATTTAGCTTCCCGTGGCCTGCTTATCAGCAAGCAACTGCAGTTATCCGATCGACAATAACTGTGTCAAGACGCCCGTATGTTGGTAATTCTTAAATCCATCCTGGCCCACTTTCTGGCCCCATTCCCGAATCACTTATACTATACATTTATGACATTGTCTGTAAAAAGGCTCGAGCGCATCACAGATGCAGCATGCAGGACGCAGCAGAAGTAGTACAAGATAATACTGGTAATTTTGTTGTTACTTATTTACAATAACGATAAATGTGTATTTACGCAGCTCCCCCCCCCCCCCCCCCCACACACCTCCTTCCCTCAATGCTTGCTATGGAAAGCCACTGTTTTGTGCTTCATTAAAAAATACTCATAAAGAAAACAGTCCATCAAGACAGAGGTTAATTAGATAAAACTAACATCAAAGTTGTCTATCGCTTTCCAGCGTGCACTGATATATGTTATATACGGTTATTCTCCACAATGAGGTGCTCATCTCAAAAAAGATTCCCCCCAGGGCCTCAACGAAGCATACACAGATGAGATGCATCAACACGGTATGATTTCTCGTCCAGGCAGTAACCCACCGAGGTTAAATGAAAAACTCACTAACCGGTTCAGTCGTGATGGTGCACTAAACGGATCAGTCGCAACAGTACACTAACCGGTTCAGTCGCAACAGTACACTAACCGGTTCAGTCACACTAGTACACTAACCGGTTCAGTCGCAACAGTACACTAACCGGTTCAGTCGCAACAGTACTCTAACCGGTTCAGTCACACTAGTACACCAACCGGTTCAGTCGCAACAGTACACTAACCGGTTCAGTCACACTAGTACACTAACCGGTTCAGTCACACTAGTACACTAACCGGTTCAGTCGCAACAGTACACTAACCGGTTCAGTCACACTAGTACACCAACCGGTTCAGTCGCAACAGTATACTAACCAGTTGTCATGACTGTACAGTAACGGTTCTCATGACGGTACACTAACCGGTTCAGTGGTGACGGTATCCGGCTCTTTTTCTGTAACCGGGAAGCCGCCGTATGTTTCACTTCTGAGGATGTCGAGGATCTTTCCGACATTCTCAATTTCCTTAAAGCTGGTGACGGGCGCGTTCATCACATCGCTGTAGCAGTAAAATACTTTGGTTCATAAATGTGTAGGATCAGCCCGGTCGGGGGCCAGCTTTTAACCAAAAACTAAGACATCTGTCCGATACCATACTGGTGTTGAAGAGACCTTAACATCCTGATCTTTGACATCGAATAAGATGGTACGTAATGAGATGTGGGGGTTGCCATGTTAGACATATCATTTAGAATGAAAAGTAAAAGTGACTCGTTATAGACTAACTAACATAAGCTTTCGTATACAAGTATACTCCATCAGGTGCAAGGGGTCATGACACACAGGTTAACTATAGATACAGTCTAGCGCCGATACTCGTCACCCAAGATTGGCCAATAGATCGGCCTCTTTGTCGGGAACGCAATTTTCCGTACTGATTAGTGCCCTTTACTCCGGATATCCGTGATTGCGACTCCGGACGACATGAATGGGCACCAATGGCTGTTCGAACACCGGCCAATGTTTTTTCTAGTGCAGCGAGTGAATGACAGTTGAATTATGAAATGGACGAAACGGAAATTGATGACAGTTCACCGCCACCTGTGATTGGTGCTGCAAACGCACAATTTGCATTGATTATTGGAGCAAAACTCTGAACATTACTCCATAGAGTTCGTAGATCTCTTAGAGAATGCGAGAGAATTTCATATAGAATTAATACCACGCAGCAACGTACGAGAGCCAACTTTTTCTCAAAGTAACACTTTCGTGACCCTGAACAGTTTATTTACCTGCTTATATGCCTAATTAGTTATACTGTACAATAAAATGTGATTCAATTTAATATGTAAATGCATCATTCATAGTTCTCTCCCTTCTGTGATTCGTTGAACCGGATATTCGTTAGTCCGACTAAATTCCTTGGTAACAGGCCCGTTTGGAGTAATGGCGCCAGCCTGTATATTATCATAATCATAGTTTGTCAATAAGGTGTTGAAGGGGTTACCCTTACTTTTCGGTTTCGGTATCGTATTTATTGCCAATTTTTCTCTTTAGTATTAAAGCTTTTACTTTCATAGATGTTTAAACCATTCACATGGTGTTTTTAAAGGGTTCTTCAAATTATTAGGCCATACCATGCTTTAACACTGTAGGCCATGGCAGGTGGGTCCCAGGGCAAGACGGGAATACCCATAACATGCACGTTCATGTCATACAAGCTCTGAAATGATGAAAATCATGGGCCAGTGGATATTTATAACAACCTTCAAAAAGATGATTCTAATATAATTAGAAAGTACTTGGACTACGCAGACCTCTCCCGTAGCTTTTTATTGTCTATGTGCTGAGCAACTGAATACTACCTCCAACATTAATAAACTAACACAAAATCGAATCAATAGTGGTGAAATATTTCTTGTCAAAGCTGTTAGATGTGACATTCAAACATAACGAACATCTGACCGATTAAAATCCCCACGGTGAGAGGCGTATTCCTACTAAGGAAACATTTACCCAGCATGCAACTGGGATGCGCGTACATCGACTCACGGTATCGAAGAAGTCCCCGACCCACTTAGCGATCATCAAGACGAGCATGATGGGCAGACCGAACGTCACGTCTCCGGTGCATTCGATCAGTATCACAGTGAGGCTAATGGTCATACGGACGGTCCCGCCCAGTTGACAGGCAGCACCGACCAACGCGTACTTACTGATGTTCTGCTCCTGTCGACCGCATCGTGGAAACGTGATAAATAACGACGCAGCGTTAATGTATGGAGTCAGCGAGATCAGTAGAGTAGCCGCGCGAGTCTTATAGAGTGAGGAAAAGATACGCTAACTAAATTTCCTCGTAAATATTTATGTGCAAATTCCATTAGCCCCCGAAAGATGTTACCCTTGTATTGTTCCCTGAGTGTAAAAGAGTGGATTAATATAAGACTTTTATATATGACCCTAAATGGACCCCTACATTTGTTACATTGTCAATGATGAAAATAGTTAGAACCATGTACTGATACAATGAAACAGTGTCCCGCTTGCTGCGAAAATTGCAATTACAAGTTTTCAGATATTTTGAAAAGATCGTTTTTAAACAAACATTTTCTAACAAATGTACGCATCATGTGCTGTGACTTCATTTCACACGGACTGACGTGGGGTAGCCGCGTTAGTCTATACAAATAAATGACACGAAAAAAAAGGGCACACCTTTTAAGACTAACGAATATTTATTGAAACACGAGTTCTCGCAGACACAAGGAAGGACTGTTTCATCAGGTGAAACTGACCTGAAAATCACCTGAAAAGCATTCCTTGTGTCTGAGACATTTCGTGCTTCAATGAATTGTTCTTGTCAGGTGCTACCTTCTTTTTCTCGTTATTCACATCACAGTAAAATGGTAAAGATTTTAGATAACAGACGACATAACAAAATGACAGAGGATTTTGTAATTATAGTTATCTCAGCCGGTCGCTGGTAACCCACAGTAACTGGTACCGGTTTATATTTATCTATATTTAGTTCAAATTAATAATGAAACAAACGATCAAACATATATCATTTAAATGGATCAATGAATGAATGAAATTCACTGATTTCTGGTGGCTCTTAGAACATTCTAGAAATATCTTTATAAAAGAATTACATATTAGGAATAAAATAAGAGTTATATCACGTGTAAGAATTAAAACAGATGTGAGCATCACTACAATAATTATGACAGAGTGGCTAATATTTTAGGTAATTTAACGAAAGTACTAGTGTTGGTTATGATACAAAGGTCAAGGTGGGGGAGATTGCAAAAAGCATGAAAGGGGCATTACCTGAAATTAATATGACATTACGGAATAATGCGTAATCACTAACGAATGCTACTAACATTAAAGACAATGATTCATCTTAAGGTCACTTGAATGTCATTTGAATGTCATCTGAATGTCATTTGCATGTAATTTGAATGTCATTTGAGACCAATTGAGGCCAATTAATGACAGTTTTTCAGCCACAATGCGATATGTTTAAAAAAGATATATTGTCTGACGTAAATTTTTGTAGTAGAATAATAAAAATAAGTGTTAATCATAAAGTGAATTTTGACGTTAAATCCGTCTTTGAAATTAGTTATTAATAAGTATTAAAAAGTATTACAATATTATATGTGGTCGACAGATCAATGTTATTCTGTTCATTATCGATACGGAATGCAGTGATAAAATACCTTTCAAGAAAAATCAGAATACATAATAAATACATTGTACGTTGATTCCAATTAATAAGATACAAAAGGCTGAAAAAAAACTGAGAATTCCTCAACAGCTTATTGTAAGTTTTGTAACTGAAAAATACAAACATGAACGTCTCATAAGGTTCGTAACGAAACGAGAGACACATAAATGGCAAAACATAGAAAGCCAGCATGCGATGGATGTTACATATGACAGTATGCATCATTATTACCTCATCAATGGTCAATAAAAACAGAAGAAAAAGCCAAACATATAGGCCTCCATTAACCCTTAGCACGTTGTTGTCACAGAATTGTATTGTTATAGCGATGTGATTTACAGAAATCAGTGTGCTACGGGTTAAATCTTTAAAACTCACCGTATCACGATGACATCACAAGGTGA
>WURV02146824.1:0-18230 GCA_011762755.2 Epimenia babai | reverse complement strand
CTACATCACTCGCTACATCACTCGCTACATCACTCGCTACATCACTCGCTACATCACTCGCTACATCACTCGCTACATCACTCGCTACATCACTCGCTACATCACTCGCTACATCACTCGCTACATCACTCGCTACAAATTTGCATTCATAAATTCTAATTCCTGGTAATAATAAATAGAGTCTGATTCCTTTTATATAGCACACAATTTAATAGCCATAATATCATATTACATTCATAAAAACAAAGAAGAGCGAAAAAGTTTCCCCACTTTGGTAGTTTATTTCGTTTATGAATTGTGCTAAACTGAAAGTGCAAAATCTAAAATCTTAATATCTATAATATCCCGATTCCTAATAATATACATTTTAAATAAATCTGTTTACCAGAACAATGCTGCTAAATTTCGTAATAATTATAAGGTTAGGCATTTTATCAACATAGTTACTGTTTACATAGATACGGTTTATTATCATAATATATTTGACAGACGCCAAAACTGATCGATAAAATACTGATAGGTATTGACTTTTTGATATGTATTGACTTTTTTTATTACACAGTACTGAATAAAAGAGTGACATAGCAATAATATATATATAGTCAAATTATGCTGAGCTTGTAAAATATGTTTCATAATATAACTTGATATATTGTATACAAAAATAAAATTAGTAATAATAAAATAGCTAAATAAGTCAGGTTATTTAGGTTAAATAATGACAACGGTATACCTATAGAACCACAGATTGTATAAAAATGATATCTTGAATAACGACTTGAAAAATGAATGTATATGTGTATTGGACCATTGGTACAGCAATTTACACAATTCAAGAGTTTTTTTTCCTTGCATCAGCCTCTATCCACTTCTTTTTCAGTTTTTCACGTACCAAGTTAGCTTCGGCCCAGACGGCTGAAACGCGAATAAGATTTGTATAAAAATTATATTTCTGCTGTAAATACAGTTCATAGGATAGGCTATCCATGATTGAAAAGTTGATTCAAAAAAGAATATTTTATAAGTATTTCATAATGACATAATTACAATTTTATAACTTTGCAACTCGGAACCCAATTATTCTGCTATTATATCCGGGTTCACTGCTTTTTTACATCACTCTCTACATCACTCAATACATTACTCGCTACATCACTCAATATATCACCAGATACATCACTCAATACATTACTCGCTATATCACTCGCTACATCACTCAATATATCACCAGATACATCACTCAATACATTACTCGCTATATCACTTGCTACATCACTCGATATATCACCAGATATATCACTCAATACATTACTCGCTATATCACTTGCTACATCATTCCATATGTCACCAGATATATCACTCAATACATTACTCGCTATATCACTTGCTACATCACTCGCTATATCACTTGCTACATCACTCGATATATCACCAGATATATCACTCAATATACTACTCAGCACATCATTCTATACATTACACACTAAATAGCCAAGCACCCTTCCACACATGACTGATAGTGCCAGCTTCCAGCAGTACCAGCCCAATTATGCAAACAGATTTTATATTTTTGTCGAAAAATACTTTAGCATTGCCAAAAACAGTTTAAACACAGTGGAAAAAATGCAACACAACTGAATCTGTAAAGTAAAATCTTCATATAAAAGTTCCTAAAATCTAATTATTAGTCATCCTGGAAGGATAATTCAACATTATAAAATATTCCAATGTCAGTCTGGAACAGAGAAAAACATGCCATCGATTCTATGGATTTTAACATCAACAAAGGGGTATACGCCAGCATTACTACACGAGTGGTCATCACTCATCAGCCCACATGAAACTACACTTCGAATCATTTGACCGGAACATTTACGAAGGTCACAAAAAAAATACTGATTACTGATAGATGAATATTACACTGGTGGTTATCTACCCTTTTGGGGCACCAGTTGGATGAGGAGATCATACTATACAAACCTCTTAATTTATTTCACTATACACATTATATTGCTATGTTCGCTATTCTGTTACACAGATGTAACAATAAAAATGGGTATACCCGAGTAGTATATAATACAAAAGGCCAAAGAGGCGTCAAGATGCTCACTTGACTATTGGGGGGAAAAGTTAACAAGAAAAACAAAAAACAACACCTAAGAAGCATTTAAGATGAGCGAATATAATTGAAACTTGAAAGAACAAATGTTGCAAAATAAAACAAAAAAAGAATAAAACAGGGAAGAAATAAATAAAAGGTCAAATAGGCTTCCAAAATAGAGTACCAAAACACTTTTTCCAATATTAAAACGTGTAAAAAGAATAAAGGTAAAACAGATCGCGAAAGACTTCTTCGGATATGAAAAAAAAGACCATACAGGCCTCAAAATTCTCTATGCAGATGCTTGCCTCGATATACTCATGCAGATATTAAAACAAAAAGCGAAGAGACCACAAACTGGACTGTGTATTAAGTTGATGCTAGCGGAGATCACTCAGTGGGATGTCTGAATGCTTTACATTTGAACGATGCCTGCTGTGTGCACACCACACTACTATACATGTGAGATACAGATAATATAGTAACATTACATACTGAACACTCTACTCCAACTGCTCCATTCTACTCCAATACAGGCAAGCATATTTATGGTAATTACAGATCAACTTTCACTATCAAATGCATTTACTCATATAAAAATGAACAAGAGGTCAAGGAGACCATCTTGATATTAGAATGAGAAGACAACAAGGAGATTGTCTGACATCAAAAACAAGAGGCCAAAGAGAC
Organism: Epimenia babai; assembly: GCA_011762755.2. Taxonomy (NCBI): domain Eukaryota; kingdom Metazoa; phylum Mollusca; class Solenogastres; order Cavibelonia; family Epimeniidae; genus Epimenia; species Epimenia babai. The sequence goes on along the minus strand of WURV02146824.1, from coordinate 15,439 downwards.
CTGAAAATACCCATTAAGATGCCGAAACAAGAAAATACAGATTCGTGGATAAACCTTGGCTTAAATCACCTTTAATTGCCTCAATGGAGAGGACCTAAACAAATCTAAATGAGACCTACACAAACAACATCCGGCAAATGGCAGACCTTTGCACTGAGCGGATATGGAGATAAAGATTTTCTAATAAAAGTCTATAGAAATCATCCCTTGCTTTGCTCTCATGGAGAGATGCTGCACATTTCTGAAAAATACTAACCCAAGGATAATATCTGCCAAATGGCAGACCCCGCGATGAGCGGTTCTTGAGAAGATTTTTTAAGAAAAAATATGAACATCAGCAGAAGTTACCTTCCCTTGATCCGATGATGATATGCTGCACAACTATAAAAGAGATTAACCATAGGAATATCTGCCAAATGGCAAAGCTGTACAACAAGCGATTCTTCAGATGATTTTTTGGAGTAAAAATACAAATTTCGACAGAAATTATTTCCCCTTGGGCTAATGAAGATATGCAGATCAAATCTAAAAAAGACCAACGCTATGAGAATATTTGTCAAATGGCAAAGCTGTACAATAAATGGTTTTTTGAGTTTTTAAGGAAAATGTTAACATCGGATGGAGGGACGGCGGGACAGATGACGAACGAAGCCCGATAATAATATTTATATGTAGTTTGTATTTGAATGGTTCATTACAGAATAAGCAAACATTTTTCGCTGCATCCGAAGTAGACCTTCGACTCAATATAATATATTATTATTAATATGTGTTTGAAAGCTGTCATAGCTAAGATGACAGCACACGGGAAGTATGCCCAGAGTGATTTAATGAATTATATCTAATATTGATTAACTGAATCATGTAAAATTCGAAAAAAAGAAAGTATTTAGTATTTACTACTTTGTTATCAATAGTAGGTAGTAGATGTCAGTTAAACCTACAATAATGATCGACACACGATAATACACTATTAAAATTGTTCAATATTCAAGCACAAACATTTTATTCTATATACAGGAGTGGAAGGCACCAGGAAACAATATTTAGCTGGTGCAGATGTTCAATTGGTACAATTTTATGCATAAATAGCTGGACTTCTAACAACTGCACTACAAGCATCGAGAGAAGTATAACAAATTGTAGGTTTATTATAAACGTACAGTGACAGATAAAATACTCACAGTAAGCATCTTTCCGCGCCCGGAACTCATCCGGGGGTGCATCACGCATGAGAAAAACGTCCTCGGTATGTACGTCCTTAGTCAGGCTTTCGTACTGATGGAGAGTGTACCCAGAGAAACAGTTTGTCCGCTGAACATTCGAGAGGTCTTCATATTGCTCCTTGAGGTTCTTGGTGAGCACATTTGTATTCATACGCGGACGACTGCAGGTCAGGCATTGCTGGTTGCGACAGAAACTGATCGTAGCGTAACACCGACAGATGGGTATTTGTGGGGAGTCATCAACATCGCTGTTATTGTTACAGTTCTCCTTTCTACTGGGTATAGCATCGACTGTATGGCTTCGTGAAACCATACCATTATTAATTTTAGGTTGCAGGATATCACCCATTAACTTGTATTTATGTTCAGTTGGAGGTTTCTTCCCATATTTATTGTGGTTATAGCTTTCGTGACTGTTCAAACCAAGACAATTAATGTTTTTAGCATTTTCCACATCTTTTTTAGTAAACCAAAGTGGGTTTTTTTCTGATTTCATTTTGTCGTTTTGTTTGGAAGATAATGGAGGATGAAAATACAGAGTATTTTCCTCTAAAGATTTCAGGTCATTTGATGCTTTAGCTGCCTCAGACTTCATGCGCTGATATTGCTCTTTAGCTTGAAGCAAACCCTCTTGTCCTGAAATAATACCAATACAAAGAGTAAATAAATATCGATGCTTTAAAATAAATAAGAGTCATATAAAATTGTAATATGTAGTAAATTTGTAGAGCAACCCCATTTGACATGACTTCTCTGTGACGACTGCTACAAATTATCATGTGCGTAGGACCATGAAGTCATTCTTCTGTCACATGTTACTTATGGCAAATAAGTCATATTTTTAAGTCATACATGAAATGGATATTTATCGCAAGTCAATCAATAAAAATCACTCCTCTGTCATATATGTGAGATCTGAAAATTAATAATTCTTGACCAGTCGGACATAACTAGTTGTGTAGGTATGTATTGTGTAGGGAACTGTTTAGCTAGGTAGTTATGTTGGACGTAGTCCATTGGGTATGTCGGTAGGTAAGGAGTCATGTAGTCATGTAGTGTAGTCAGTTAGGTACGTATATAGGTAGTTGAAAACAAAGGTAGTTGCGTAGGTATGTAGTCAGTCAGTTCTTTAGGTAGTTGGGTGGTTGTCATGTGAGGCCTTATTCAAAATTTTCAAAAAATTATCACCTAACCCAATTAAGTAAAACCACATTTTACCAATATCAGTAACAAATGTAATTACACAAGAGATTGTAATAAGAATTGTTATTACATTATACAATATTCAATAAAAAGGATTCAATTATAAATATGTCTTGCAACACTTTAGAGTCAGTGGTACAGTGGTGGTTATAGTAAAGATAATAATTATGTCAAATAAAGAAACTTAAAAAATTAATCCTATTGGGGTAATATATGCAAGTTTTTGAGTCCATACTACTAAAAGCTAAAAAATAACAAAATGTATAATATATATTACAGATGGATTTTGTTTTTCCCCTCCAAAAAATGTCCACCCAGAGAGTAAAGATATATAAATAAATTAGGGACTCTCTCTTGAGAGACTTAAATAGACTTAAACCCAATCGACAATCAGCACATGTTGATGTATAACACATTTTTCTTGTAATGAATTGGTTAACAGAAAAATGCGATTCATTCATAGAACTATAGTAATACAGTAATGAGTTGGTTATATGGATGATGAATTATTAACCTTGCTACAAGCTTAAATACGTGATACATAACTCCCTTTAACCTTATGTGAATAAATTGCTAGTATCTAATTGTCACCAAATGTATCGTCATGCAGAAATATGAGCTGTCAGTATGGGAGATTAATCCAATTAGCAAAAATGGCCAACTACCACCGAGAAGAACACTAAAAGCAAACTTATGTAATATGGATGATGCCTAAATAGTGGTTTATAGATGTGATTCAATGTCAGGAACTGCTAGTAATGGCCCTCGGCATAAACTGCACCGCGTGTTCCCAGTCACTTTAGTGAGATTTGTTGAATGCAACGGTTGGATCAGTCAGCTTTCACGATTTCTCCCAACATTGACATAACGAAGTTGCGAGTTTGGAAGATCGAGCCTGTTCGAAACTTCCAACTTGTGGCGAAGATTGGTAAAAGCTTCAGCTAATTCTCACCAGCTTTTCATTGGTTAAAGCTTACAACTTGAAATGTGAATGATTTTCTAGGTTATGTCATGCATTATTTTAACAATGTATATTCAATAAATTGAAACCTTGCTATCGCAGTCTGAAGTGATCATCAAACTGCATCCAACAAATTGTCAAAATGTTGCATTCAAAAATCCCTACACTGCCCACCTGTCAAGCCACATTATGATGCATTGACAGGTGAGCAGTGCAAGGATTATTGATGCCTATTCAGAGAGAACTACTCGAGAGTGTATTCAAGAACCCAAGTCTATTCTTGAAATGTTACTGTTTCTGCTGATCTAATATATCCTTTGTTTTCCTTCATTCTTACCATACAATATCATGTCTAGATATACAGGTCTCAAAGACCAAAGTCAACTCAACGTTATTTATCTGTCTAGTTACAAAATCTGTAACCTGGAATGTTTTTCTTCATATGCTCAGGTAGTTTTGGTGTATATCTTCTGACATTACAATCCATTTTTTGGCTCCTGTTTGACATTAACTCCTCAAGCGTTGAAGTATTCACGACATTTTCCATATTCGAGCCGAACAGAGTTTGCTTGGGTCGTGCCTTTGTACGCCTAGCTTGATATCGCGGCGCCAACACAGCTGATCCCCTTGGACTATCAGCCAGAGTGGTTTCCATGGCCACCAGGCAGATCTGATAGGAAATATAGATACAGATATTAATAATGTAAAAGTGTGTGTTTGAATAGAACGACTTTATGTTGTTCATTATGGAATTGTCATTAATTATTAAAAGGCAATACATGATGAAATGATAGTGAAACACAAAGCACATACAAGCATAGGCTACAAGCATTATTTAAGTACCTAACTTCTCGCAATTGACAATATCGATAGGATTGTGTAACCTAATGGAGTTCAATTCTAAAGCTACATTTTAATCTAATCGCACAAAAGAAGGTTAATGAGTTGCCAAAACCAATAATCATTTTATCAAATGTTTAATGTACCAAATTTTATAACATATATTTCTCTAATCTCTCCCAGAATGCAATTATGCTAAATCCCTCTCCATTAACATTCAGATTAATATTTGCCTAATTGTTTCGGTTGTCCTACCTTGATACCTGATTGCTATCCCAAGTACTGCGAAAATAGATACTTCAGTAATGTTTCAATGTAAAAATTTTTACGATATTTTAACATTCACAAAAATAAGATTTACACGCATATCTTAATATTCAATTATATTATTATTAGCTAAAATTCACTCATAAGAAATTTGTATATTGACTAAATTTACAAAAATAAACGACATGTGAAAATTACACATTTTTAGAGATTTAGTAATGGATATTGGCATAGGTTTCTTTGTTAGCTATCTCTTTAACTACTTGTGGGGTATTTTCAAGCAAAAAGTGCCTTAAAATCCTTCTGCTCATGGAGGTCTTGGTAGTTCTTGCAGAAGACCAAAATGAGGGCTGCTTCCCTCTAAGCGTATTGTGTTCCAGTTGCTCTCTGAATGGTGTCTATGGCGCTTGCTTACGTCTGCACAATCCGGTCATCTCATGAATAATCAACACCAATCACAGACTTAGATAAGTATGCCACATATGTAAATGAATCAGTGGCATGAATGGGCGAAGGTGAACAATCTACCAGACTCGGTTTCCACTACGGTGCTTTCTCACCATATAAATGAATCCAAGCCAGTTGTTGTATTAACCAAGCATAATTTGGCTAGCTTGTAAAGGGTCATTAATGTACTAGACTACAGATTAATCCCAAACTATTGCTAGAGATATATACAGTGACTTCCTATAACATGAAGATTAAGGCCGATATCTCACAAGAGATGCTGTAAATAACTACCTTATTGCAATATGCTAATCTAATATATATAATAATATTCTCTGCATATGAAAATTAGTCGATGCTGTGAACTAGTGTAATCCAGATTAAAATTAGGGTTAGTGTTAGAATATATGCTGCTGTCATGGCTTAACATCGGCGGTCGGATCGCATTAGTTCACTGCGCCGACTAACATGGTTAGAAACCAACTGACTGGGTTTTAAAAGTACATTTTTTATGAATTGACTAAGATAAGTATAAACAATACTTTATGTTTAGTAGTTGGTTTACTCCTGAATACCGTAACTAGTATATTAACAAGGTGTCAAGTACGTACGGTATTAAACTATGTATAATATCAAGGTTAAGTGACGGTGTAAATTGTAATGTAACTTCTAAGATGTAACTAAGTAACTTGTAACTAAGCCAAGGCACTCGACTAGGCAGTGTGCGTTACCTTCACTTTTTCCTAAATATGTTAATGGCACATAATCACCGAGATTAGACCTATCCGTTCACGGAATCGCCACAGGAACTGGCAGTGACGGGGTCTGTATGGGATGAAAAGCGAAGGTCCCAATGGAATGATTGTGATCGTCTTGTGTTTTAAGGGAACGCCTTCCCGTTACCGGGCAACAGTTTATATTTCGTAACCACCCGGAAGTGCGGTACATAGCAGACGACGGAAGCGTACCTTGTGACATGAAAGTTGTTAAAACGTGATAACTCACAATGACACCGACATGATGGATCTTTTATAAATATGTTAGATAGTTATCGCGATAAAATTTATAATAACTACATTTCGGAATAATTGACGATTACTCGAGGCTACATCATATATAATGTTAGTGCGAAAATAATACGAGGCATACACAGTGCATAATTAACATGATATTGATAATGATATGAAAATGTTACTTAAATTTTAAGTTAAAATTTTAAATTCAGTTCATGCGGTATTTTGACTAGAATTTCTATCACGAGGTAGGCACTTCGGGAGGTAAATTAGACAATGGCGTACAAACTACGATATCGCATTGTCCGTCGTTAATACGGTATACAAATAGCCACATAATAATACTAACAGGTTATTTTATTGCGTGAAACGAGAACTGAAAATTAACCTGGATGTTAGCTAGTTAAATAAATGGTCTGCAACAAAGCTTAGTTTACTAGGAAATTTTTAAAGCTATTACTAAATCTCTATTCACTAAAAGAGAATACTGGTGGTCATAGCATCAAATGATATCTGGTAGCATGAAGGAACCGACTTTCGATAACCTTTTTAAATAAAATATTTGGCAAAAATATACATCTGAAGGTTTTGATAAAATCATAATAAAGAATTAAACTAGTTGAGAGTCACTCAGGACAAACTAAAATTCGACGTTTTAACGTCACATCTGATGTACGCACATCTGATGCTACGATTTCCGGAAACGATTGGTTTGGAGGTTCCGATCAAATTACAGTTCTTATGTGATAAATAATTTCCTTCTCGTTAGCACAAAGTACTAGTATTTAGAAGTCTGAAAATGGACGCGTTAATCTACTTTACACCCTTAAATTCATCTCTAATTCGCGTATCTCTCTGCAGCATTCGATGCAGTTGACCAGGCTTTGCTCCTTAATTGCCTCCACATCCACTATATTATCACGGGTACTGTATTCTCTTGGATTAAATCATATCAGGTGGTTAATATCGATGGAGTATTGTCAGAACCCATGCACCTTGAATCCGGTGTACCGTAAGGCTCGATACTTGGGTCGCTGTTGTTTACGCTCTACATGGAGTCTCACGGTGATATCATCAAAACACATGGCATATATTACATGTATGCAGATGACATTCAGCTATACGACCTGCAGTAGGGATGACAGTGTACTGTGCTCAGAGCAACTAGCTAAATGTGTGAATGAGATCAAAACGTGGATGGATTCAAACTTGATCAAATTGAATGAGGAGAAAAACAAAAGTCATGCACGCAAATCGTTTAACATATCTGTAAACATAGCAATAGGTGATACGATAATATCTTTATTTGTTAGTGTTACCAACCTTGGTGTAATATTTGACCATAAACTATCTTTAGAGGATCACGTTGATAAGATTGTCGCACATGTTTTATGCATCTTCGGTATATTCGTCGCATCCGCCCATACACATCGCAGTTTGTCGCGGCTACTATCATACATTTACTCGTGATTTTTGCGTCTTGACTTTTGTAAGTCTACTAAATGGTTGTACCAACATGTCACTATCTCGCTTTGTTTGCGTCCAAAATGCTGCATGTCATGTTATTATGCGGCAATCAAAATTCTGTCAAGTGATGCCATTGCTGCATTCTTTACACTGGTTACCACTCCATGAACGCTTCAAATTTAAGATACAATTTGGCCCCGACATACATCAATGACATCGTCCTCTTCTATGTGCCCCTACATACCCTCCGTTCAGCGCCATCTCTCACTGCAGAAAAAACCCATGTCTGGTGTCTTCACACCGTCATTCTTTCTCAAGTGTGGTACCAGATTAATGGAATGCCTTACTACTGTCGATCCGCTCATAATGTACTATTACTACATTTAGGTCTAAACTAAAAGCTTTTTTATGTAATACAGAATACCAAAATTGTACCGTTCAATAGGAGTTTATATTTATCATTTTAGAACATCTTTCAATTTTAATTCCAGTGAAACCTGCTCTAACGACCACTTGTATACAGCGACCACTCATCTTAAGCGACCGCCTTTCGGCGGTCCCGAACGTTTTCGGTATAGAAGTACACTCACTGTATTAAGGGACCACCTGACTTAAGCGGCCGTTTTACGCCGGTCCCGCGGACGGTCGCTTAATACAGGTTTCACTGTAGTTTCATCATTTTACCTTTCTGCATTATGCATTTTTATAGTGGAGTATTTTAATATATTTATATCTCTGTAAAGCGCAGTTGAGAGTCTCTGGGACTGAGCACTGCGCTATATAAATAACATTACATTATTCCGTGTTCTTCGGAATGAATCGATCTAAGGATATATTAATTTAACCTAATATCAAAAAGAAAACTAAGTGAATGATAAAAGTACATATCTTTTATATTGCAGATAATACCATGGCTTCAATACTTTCAAATTCGTTAAGAATATGGCGCATAAATCAAAGACATTCTCTGAGTTTTTTGGTCTTGGCAAGCAACACGCGGCGGTGCATGGGAAGTCTGCGGTCACTCTGTACTATCGCAACAACACAGGCACTACCAAGGTGGCAGTCATTGCACTCACCATTACACCCCACCATGAGTAAAATGTGCTCATCTGTGCCATTTGAATGTTTGAATATACAAGATTCCAAACAGTTTCAGTCCGAAGTTCTTGCCAACGCTAAACCAGTGGTTCTTCAATTCCATGCTGAGTATGTATCAACTAATGCACTATTGTAAATTAAAGGCACGAGTTTCTTCGATTTAATGTGTTTCATCACAAGTAAATTTAAATTATATCTATGAAGAGAATTCTTTTCATTAAGCTTCTACCCTTAATCGGTTCAGTATTTTCTATACAATGTTATTTAGAAATAGACCTATTTTCAAGGTAATGGTTGTGTGAGCATTTGTACAAAGATAGGTGTGTGGTTAACACGACAAACAGATTAGCTTCAGTTATGAAGGGCGTGGAAAACACCGAAATGATAATAAGCCAAGGAATCTGGTGAGACAATTGACCTTCGACTGGTTCCTAATGCGCACTGACAGCCTACATATGTCACACACTCCACCAAGTCTGTGATAGTTGATGATTATCTATGATTATCTACCGTTGGATGATGAGATAATGGAGAGGTAAGTGCCATCTAACTGTCCAGGGAGCATCTGATGTACAGCCCCGTCAGAGGGTTGAACCTGTTACATCACAGCACTGCTGGGGCTACCTACACAGTACACACCCATGGGCAGATGGGGTTTAAGGTGCTCTTTGCCCAAAAAATACCAGAGGTTGTACACTGGCTAGAGCTGGTATCGATGGAGAGTTGTGTGGAATCAAGTACAATGTTTGATATGATGATATAGCGGATAACTACCATAAAGAGCTAAATAAAGCTATTTCTCGGAGAACTCTTGCATAAATATATGAATAAGGTTATTTCTATACCGTTCTTTCCCATGTAAAAGATGCTCAGAGAGCGATACATGGTAAAAATAACTGAAAGGTAACATAGGCGATGAGCACACAACAAGTAAAACCAGCTAAGACGATAGAGTGGATAGATATGTTTTGAGCCGTTGCTTGACAGAAGAAAGACTACGAACAGTCCTAATCTCATATTATGGAAGATTGTTCCATAGAGTAGTACCTGCATAAGGAAAGCAACAGCTAAGTGGAAATTTGGCACGCAACAGTAGCCAATGACTGAGTTGACCTAAGTTGACAGGGGGGGGGGGGTGTACAAGCACAGAAACCATGTCATTAATGTAAGTCGTACCCGTCTGATGAATGGCTTGGAAGACGAACGTTAAAACCTTATAAAGATTACGTAGAGAAAGAGGCAGCCTGTGGAGGTCGAGCAAATGCCTAGATATCAGAGAATTTGGAAATTCGAACAATTGACAAGCATAAACATATTGTCAGAGCTATTTATACCGCCAATCTACACACAAGATTTAAGGTGCCTTTTCATAGAATTGCCACAGGTAGTGTATGGTCGCTGGGGCTGGGAGTGATCAAGTATCTTCTGGATTCAAGCCAACGATCTAACCACTACACTAAACTGCCTCTTTTTCTTAGAGTTGTCTCTGGTTTAACAATATACATGCCTTACATTATCTCTACTTTGAAAGACAATTCCATTTTCTGCCTACTGTTTTATTACATTCATTCTACATCATAATGGAGCATCTATCAGTAATACCAGTAGGCGATATTGGCGTGGACGTGTTCTATATAGTGTCCGGTTTAATGAATTGGATCTACCCTCGTGTAAAAGTCTACTTCATTTTGACCTATAACTTGGAAATTGGTGCATGGGAGAGTAAGCATGTCTTGCCATGTAACACGTTACGAATGTCAATCTGCTCCAACAAGATATTTTTATCGTGCTTCAATTACTGCCAGGAGCTAGATTTTCATGATTAAATATTGAGACAGATTTTTATCAAAGTGCACATCTTTCATAAGTGTTTAAGGCAATCATTGTGCATGACTTGCATTTACTAACATTATTGAAGTATCACTAAGCTCTGCCTTTTACCTTTTTAAAGCAGTTTGTTATTGTCCAGTTTGACCTAGTCACCGTGCCAATTTGTAGTTTCCATCATGCTACCACGATGGATCTCCCGTACATAGTGAATATTCATATCATGAGTTCTATAAACGGTTGTTTCATTAACGTATATTGTTCACACATAAATCTGAACTATAAAACTGTTTTGTATCTGTTACCTGTTACATTACCTTAACACAGTTGGTGCCAGCCTTGCAAGAAACTCGGAGGAGTGCTCGAGAAAAAGCTAGCGAACAGACGGGTTGATGTTTTGTATGCAAAAGTCAACATCGATGAGCATACACAACTCGCAATGGACTACAATGTATGTACATACAGTGAATACATGATAAAATACTCGGCTTTTGTAAACTAGAATGTATGTGCATATAGTTAATACATGCTAGAATACTCAGCTTTTGTAAACTAGAATATATGTACATATAGTTGATACATGCGAGAATACTCATCTTTTGTAAACTAGAATATATGTACATATAGTTAATACATGCTAGAATACTCAGCTTTTGTAAACTGAAATTTATGTACATACAGTTAATACATGCGAGAATACTCATCTTTTGTAAATTAGAATGTATGTACATATAGTTGATACATGCTAGAATACTCAGTTTTTGTAAACTAGAATGTATGTACATATAGTTGATACATGCTAGAATACTCAGCTTTTGTAAACTAGAATGTATGTACATATAGTTGATACATGCTAGAATACTCAGCTTATGTAAACTAGAATGTATGTGCATATAGTTAAAACGTGCTAGAATACTCAGCTTTTGTATACTGACATTTATGTACATATAGTTGAACCATGCCAGAAAACTCATTTTTTGTAAGCTAGAATTTATATACATATAGTTGATACATGCTAGAATACTCATCTTTTGTAAACTAGAATATATGTACATAGAGTGAATACATGCTATATGTTCCGATACCAATAATTTAACAAGCTCACCAATATTAGAACAGTTACAGTATTTGTACTGGTAACTAATAACATTGCACAATTTGTAACTGAGGTAGCCAAATGCAGGACTGGATAAATAGTAAAACAAAGTGACAAAACATAATTCACAATTTCTTGGATGAAATTTGTGTCAAACAACTGTTCATTAAGGGAGGTGAGCGATGGAAAAGGATATAGAGATGACTATTTGTGAGAAACTTTCCACTAATTGGCATAATTCGAACGGTCAGTGGGTTAACTTATTAACTGCTTACGGTCACAAAAGCCAAGCCACGCCACAGTTGGTGCTCATATAATTATGTATGACCAAGCACTGGTAGGTAGAAAATTCAATAGAATCCGATGTATCGTTGCAGGTCGTGTCAATACCAACGGTCCTATCGATAAAGAAGGGGGAGGTAACTGATACGATGATCGGAGCGCAGGATGATGACATTATTGACACTTTCATTGACAAGGCCATCCAATGAACACTCAAATTCCTCGCATAACGTTTCTTCAATGCGTGTAGCTTGCTCATAAATGTGGTGTTCTGTTTGTTGATAAATAAGAGGGTATACTGCACAGAATAGATGGGGCATGGAAGTGTTGTTATATACTTTATAGAGATTAATATGATACTACACGCAGTGTAAATATACGTTCATAGACACAATCGTACAGGCTGTAGAATTTCCCTATTATATATATATATCCATACATACACACAGTATGTTAATCCTCACGCTAGTCAAAGACTCCGACAGTATATTTTATAGCTAATTGTATCTAACGTGAATCTGGGAAGCCTGATCAACCTAGCTCGATTGGAATGACAAAGCAACACCAGAACTGTGCGACATATATTCACCAGTAATTATTGTTATCAAGTTGACAAATTGTCATTGATTCTATAACTGTATATTAGTTACATCTCCATGAATCGTACAGTGATTCTGGCCACTTATTTCTGATCGTGCTAAATTGCTAATCATGCAGTATGTATTAATGAATATTGCCCACGGTGCATGATAATCTCGAGTTTATTAAATACAGCTACATCCAGCGATAGTCGACCTGGCGTGATCTTTGTGACTGAAAGCGGCGCTTATATAGTGCTCAGTGGGGTGCGGATATGCAGGTTGGGGCTAGGGCAAGTGCAGGACTTCTATACAGTAGTGACCCACAGAGCCCAGAGATGGTAGACCCGACTTGGTCTTCATGACTGACAGCAACGCTTCGAGCTCAACCAGAGAATTATAAAACTCTACCTGAAGACATACAGAGGACATACAGAGGGCATACAGAGGACATACAAAAGACATACAGAGGACATACAGAGTCGATATGATATATACGTACAAGGTGCAGAGTAGCAGGCCATGCATGATACATCTATTTTCATCACACTCACACTGCGCACACCACCCCACCCACCACACAGACGTAAACATGATGGAGACCATCCACAAAGCATATGAAACACAACCGCAAGAGAGGGAAGAGGACCTTACATAACCTTACTGCAACAGCTACCCAGAACCCCGGAGCTACACGGAATTTCAGGTGGTCTACGGGGAAAACACAGCGAGTAGTATACTATACTATACTAGTTAAACTGAGTTGATCCAGGGTCAACTGGATTGAATTATTACTAATTATACGCTCCCTGCCTCTGATTCATTAATTAATGTACACATCTGAACATACCAACAAATTTAGAGCTAGTCACTGAGAAATCCATTGATAATGATAATTGCCCTATCTACATTCAAATACCAAAACTATCATTCGAAATGCTGCCTATATTACATGTATTTTTCTTGTGATATTTAACATAGTTTTACAGCGTTATTATATGTCCAACACTGCCACTATCCGATCTGTGCCGTTATATTTTCTTTATCTGTGATCTTGCTGTATATGCCTATTTTATTTTCGACTCATTTATGGTATACCAAATTTGATTTTGAACTGTATTACTTGTATTTCAAGTTAATCATAGCAACCGTAAATATGTAAAGTGTCTTTTATAGCCATGTGTTAAAAGGGCACTATAAATCAATAAAATTTCATTTCAAGAGAGTCCTCCAACGCATGGATGTAATTTCCCCCGTTAATCTCTATTTGCTTTAATAATGCAATGAATTAGAAATTACTCTCCCCCTATCACGATAAGAGATGCTGTATTTGGCATATGTGACAAATCATCAAAAATGACAGCCCGACATTCTAAGTGACTGATTGCAGTAATTAACCTTTGATATAACCAATGAGTAAATGAATGACAGCTGCAGCAATACACCGAGCGATCTAGGGATGGATGAGATGTATGTGGATGACGGCTGCAGCAATACACCGAGCGATCTAGGGATGGATGAGATGTATGTGGATGACGGCTCCAGCAATACACCGAGCGATCTAGGGATGGATGAGATGTATGTGGATGACAGCTGCAGCAACACACCGAGTGATATAGGGATGGACGAGATGTATGTTGATGACAGCTGTAGCAACACACCGAGTGATCTAGGGATGGACGAGATGTATGTGGATGACAGCTGCAGCAATACACTAAGTGATCTAGGGATGGACGAGGTGTATGTGAATAACAGCTGCAGCAACACACTGAGTGGTCTCGGGATGGACTCTGTATTACTAAGGAAGCTTCTGTATTACCGGACTCTGTATTACTTAGGGAGCCTCTGTATTAACAGATTCTATATATATCTTTAGAGAGCCCTAACGACACCACCGCAGTTTCATTACACATCATCGAATCATCCATGACAACATCAATCATTCATGGTAAAGGGATGTCATGCAGATCTGTCTATTGATTTATGAGATCCCACAACGTTCAACGTTCAGACTTATCGCGCTGCGGTATATAGTACATTGAGTGATCCAAGCTTAACAAATCACACTGAACATGCCATCAGCTGCATACCAGTGTTACGTATATAATGTTATCAGCCATGTCAAAGCTAGCAGATACATCATAGTTTATCTCCCATTCATGACTGCTGTCTATTTGAACAAGCCAGTAATTGGATGGATTCAATTCATCCCATCTTGGCTGGCGATATGCGCTGGACAGAGCCGTAAACTGAAAATTACCTTCTCAATGAAGAAGAAATACCACTTATCTAGGCCAGAAATGGGGAAAAGTAAGGCCCCCATATCTGTTAGAAGTGAGGTTTGAGGGCTAGCTATTAAATATGTTACATGAAGTCCTCACATCCAATTCTTTGTTTCAAATGCTTACAATAAATCGTGTGATGGTAATAGGGGTAGCCAATGTGGTTCTATGAATAGCTGGATAGAAATGCACAGAAAAAACCTATACCTGATTGGACTCGAACCCACGACGTCCAGATAACCGGTCTGGTGCTCTACCAACTGAGCAATAAATCGGAATAGGTTTTGTTCTATCCTAGATAATCATTAATTATACAAAACATAGGTATTAAATTACTAAAAAATTTATAAAAGACATTGCCTTGAATGTTTATAGCCTTAAAATTTTAGATTTATCCTCAATCGTGGGTGGAGAGGGGTGTGGCCGGCTTGAAAAATTTCACCGTGGCAAATTTTAGACTATAATATTGCAAAGCAGCCATTGGTTTTTAACCGATACTGAGAATAGAATTACACACCATCTCAAGTAAGACGGCAGATAGTACACACCAGAGATCCGTGATAATTTTATGTTGAGAACATACGTGATGAGTTGTGGTTATAAATAATATTAAGTCTAATGCAAACATTGTTGCTTATTCAAGCTGCGTATAAATCAGTTGCAGGCAGCTCGAACGATTGAGGAGCCACGGTGAATATTAACGCGCTGTACATTCGATCATGTCGACACAAACTTGCCTAATTTGTTGAGAATGACGGATATTACGGCAGTCATGTGGAATCTTTTACCGCTACCTCCCACAAACCTCGCATGCATTAGAATTATAATGGCATGGCATTGTGTCGAAGT
>WURV02146813.1:0-18235 GCA_011762755.2 Epimenia babai | reverse complement strand
ATATATATATACATAATGTTTGTTTACTCACATGCACACAACACTCACACGCACACGACACCTCAGATATATGCGGTATTTACAGTATAGATACAGCCGGTGAGTTTATTAGGGAACTAGTGCCAAAGAATAATAAGAAACAATACAATATCATAGCAACATAATACAATAAACAAGCAATACGGTATGAAGGAGGAAAGATATTATACTAAGTTACCGCTCTTGCCGATGTCACGTTCGAGAATAGCATTAAGCTAGACGCTGATGAGGTAACTTCGTGTTCTGCTTCGGGAGGTACCATTAAGATCCGCGCCCTTATAATCTCGATTATTTGTTTATGAAGATGCCAACGGTTGGCGGTGAGGAGATGGTCTTACCCGCGAACAACGAAGCTATTTAATTTGCCTAGGAATTAAGAGCGTGTCGATAGATTTTATACCACGTGGATAATTTTGGCGAGAATTCTTGTGTTGGCGAAGTGTAGCCATCCTAACTTAGATAACGCAGATCGATAGTTTACTGGGGTCCAATAAATATAAGTCTTATATAGTGTATATACAATCGCTTTTTCTCCATGGTCATAACTATGTTGTCAGAACATCGCCTCCACTTTTCTCGGTATGTTGAATTTGTAAGCAACTTTGAGGATTAATTCGTTTAATCAAAGATAATTTTTCTGGCCATGGACACAGAGGCTGTTACTTTCACTTTTCGCAAGCGATCTGCCGCAAAGTGTCTGAAATGGGATATGCGACGACGTAAAGGACAATGAGTTTAAAGTACGAGTGAAAATGGTGATGAGCTAGGACTGGTACCAAGTGGACGAAAAGGTCACCTTTTTCCATGTGTTAATCGATGGTAATGCCCGATGATCACCAAGATTGAAAATTGCTTGTACCTATTATTCGTATAATCCAAATAAATCGTCATATTATATCATTACATCACACAATCTCTTCTGTGTTATTATCATCCTACCCTTATATAAACACTCCATCCTAATTAGTCAATGCACAATGAGATTGCGGGATCAAACGGGTAATAATTCGGATTTAACATGCGGGAATGAATGTTTTAGTGTTAATATATGTGTGTTATTTTCTGACGATGCTTAAGCCATATCACTGTTTTTGAATAATGTATTTATTGATGTAAAGTGATAGACAGCAATGCTATTAGTGCACTTCACATCGAATATATTTCATTTCATAATACTTTTTGTTTTTTCACGCCATGATTCACGTTTACCAGTGCTAGGAGCACTAGACTCGTAACCGAAAGGTCGCGGGTTCGAATGCACCCGACGGTGGATTTCTCTGTGACAATCCTCAGCTAGTCACTCATCCCCGATAGCTGGAGTAAACCCGTCTTCAAAATGGGTACACGCTTTATATTATCTTTGATGGGCGATATGCTAGTGTCTAAGGTATTGCATATGCGCTGAATATAGCTGCCATATAGCAATGTCTATATATCTTTTTTGTATGCCTCAAAGCCTTCATATAGGGTAAATCGCGGGACCATTTTCAAAGTTTTGGCTCATAGGAAAGCCCATGTGTTCGTTGTTAAAATTGTCCAATACAGGCAAAGGACTAAATGCCTCAATATAAGATGCACATAATATTATAATATCACAAAGTTTTTTACAGTTAGTAACTAAGTAAAAACTTGGACTGAGCAAGGTAACAGCAAGATAAAACCGGGACATATTATTTTGGCTCAATACTGCAGGGCCTTAGGTCGTTCGTGGGGAGTCCCAGATCAATCTATTGGACAAACACTAGTATTGTTATACCGATAAACTCCTATGCTGTAATATTAGCATCTCGGATCATAGGTAAGACGACAATACCACAGAAGCTAGACAGATTACAGAGGACAGCATCATGCTCCATGACTACTGTAGCTATGCGAAGCATCCCAGGCGCAGCATTGGAGGTTCTATTAAAGCTCAGACTGATGTCTCAGCATTATGATGGAAGCATCATTATTGATGTATATGCGACTGCTATACACGGGCAGATCCATAACCTATACAAGAACGATGACAAGTTGTAACAAATATATGTTTACGCGCTGAACAGCTGCCGATAGACAAATTTTTTAGATCAGCTTTATCATATTTTTATTTGTTTTTTAATTAGTTTTGATTGATGAATTTAGTGTCATTGTGTCGTTCTGACAATGGTGCGTGTACCAGAGTATTTCCAAAATAGTTCAATTCTGTATTTTTAATATAATTGTGTGTTTTAATAAAAAATAGTATTTCTCAACTATATCTGTTACATGTGATCATTGATCATATAAGCTCAGCTCTAAGGTTCCTTGTCTCTAGTGTTGTTGGAATATTTTATACTCTATACTCGAGACAAGCTATCTATTCTTTATTATTGCCGAAGTCGACCTTCTATTGTTGCGTAGACTGACATTATCCATGCGTACAACAATTCTCTCTCATTGGGGCGGGGGTGATAGTGGTGATGGTCAGAACATTGTGACCAGCCGTTTAATCTCTGCTGTGATCTGGACATACACAGCGTCCCCAAATGCCATTTTTTTTCGACGACCTGCTACAAACTCAAAATATAGCGAATATACATGATATGGGGATCATTAGAAAGGCCTGCTATTTCTCTTTAAAATAAGCTATGAAAAATCAAAATCAAATAACATTTGTCAGAGATATGCATATTTTCCCGAAACACGTCAAAGTAAATATAAGATGGACATATAAATCGGTACCAGGTTTTACAGTCCATACCGTGACACGCTCAACAACAATATTCTTCCTGTTCTAGAGGCAAACTTCAAGTTTAGCAGCGGAGAGTGTTTACGCGTCTACATATATACTACTCAAAACTTCTCAAGGATCACCCATATAATATAAGGTAATAAACTAAAATATGTATAATACATTCTGAATACCAATGTTTTTTATTTGCTGGAGAGCCTGGGTCTTGTTAACGATTGAAGAGTACATGTTTCACATGTTGGCCACTCACAGCTATAGTAAGCCAACCCCATACACGAGTACCAACATTTTACTGCACATTAGCCCAGTTTGTAAATGTGACTTGGACTGTTCACACTGAATTCCTTACATTAGAAGTACAGTGTAGTGTAGTAGTGTATTAGTGGTTGATAGGTGTACCTCTATCTATCGAATTGCCTTGAAGACAAAATCGTCGCCATTTGACGTCAGAGGTTCTAAAAAGAACTATAGGCCTGATAAAGGCTGGTATGTCCCACCGACATGTGGCTCAGGAGTTGGGTGCACCACAAAGTGTCTTCGTCCCCGTGCTTGGAATCGCTATCAAGTGACTAGTACAGCAAAGAGACGACATGGTACAGGTCGCCACAGTGTTGCCACAATCCGTGCACAGGACCGATAAATCACCATCTCCACTGTAAGACAGCGTACGTCCACAGCTACAACCAGCCGAGAAACCTGAGAGATGCATCGCGAGCTCGGGTATTAACCCAAATCATGAGAAATAGGCTCCGTGAATCAGGATTGGAGGCTCGCCGATCAGCGAGCTATACGCATCGCACTCACTCCACAGCACAGACTACATAGATATGGCTGTTGTCGAGTACCGTACTCTTCAGAGATGAATACGGGCTGTGTCTGGACTTCACTGATGGACGTGTTCGGGTGTGGAAAACGCCAAATGAGCAATATTCCAATTCTACAATATTTGAACATGACCAATATGGCGGAGGCTCTCTCATGGTCTTGGGTGGCATCACTACCACGCGTCGTACAGACCCCCATACTATTGAAAACGGCAGGCTAACTGGTGTCAAATACCGCGATGAAATCCTCGACGTGTTTGTGAGGCCATTGGCTGTTGATATTGGTCCAGACCTTGTTGGTCGAGCACCATACCGGTTATCTGGGGGTCGTGGGTTCGAGTAACACCAGAGACATATGTTTTTCCTGTGCTTTTTTGTCCATATATATATATATATATATTTATTTATATATATATGTGTGTGTGTGTAAAAGTGCGTGTATATCACGTTGGTAAACTACATACGTCTCATACAACTATGGGACTGAGGCATTACATCTACTAAAATGAATCACCAGTGCCTCACCCGGTTTATGTGACAGTGTACTGTAGCTATGATCAAAGTATTAGGTTTCGAGATCTGTTTTATCGCCGCTACAGTGCAACACTTCGGGGTTACGTCTTTGCTCCTCGTGAGTCACGCGGAATGTTATCATATTCCTATTATGATTTGTAACGATGCTGATGCCAACCATCGTAACGACGAACTAGTTTTGTTTCTTTTTTTTGTTCAACTTTCAGAGACTTAGATTGTACTACTTTATTATATAACATTCAATTAAATCTATGATAGTTATTTCCTGATGAGATGACGATATAGCGGGGAAGTAAGCGACATAGCGACCATCCACAGAGCAATTGAAGCGCAGCCGCCTCAGAGGAAAAGCCCTAACAGGACTGCACTAAAAAGGCTACCTAGACCGCCATGGGCACATAAAATCATTAGATGAGCTTGTTGGCTTCAAGAATGTACTTTGTTTAGGCACCGAAACTACTGGTATCGCCCTATTTAGTCCCGTTAGACCACGTTAAAAATAGGAGTTCGATCTTCTATAACTGTTCACAGTCTTAACTTTAATACTTCCTCGAGCTTACAACGTCTAC
Source organism: Epimenia babai (assembly GCA_011762755.2). NCBI lineage: Eukaryota > Metazoa > Mollusca > Solenogastres > Cavibelonia > Epimeniidae > Epimenia > Epimenia babai. Next base: position 13,556 of record WURV02146813.1, on the reverse strand, counting down.
TCGATGACTTGTTATAATATATCAGTGATAATTTTATACATTCATTCTTCAAGTTCTTGGCGAAATTGCGAAGTGTACAGTGCATAATAAATTACATAAATTACACTGTTTGCAGTACAATTTGATTCACCTTATCATTCTTACGGTACTGGGCAAGTATATCAAACTGTGGAACCTGATTGCATAATTCTTAGTACAATTACTCCCTGCTGTGCACCGCTTTTGTCTTTAACGGCAACTAGTACGTTAGGTACATATGCCCTTGTCAGACTGTGAAAGATGTTCTAGGTATTCATCCACGCAAATTTCGGAATATAATAGCGGTGCAGTCTGTTCGGGGTTTAAGGCGGGTCGACACCCGTCTGTTACCAAGTCGCAGCCATATGGGTGCAATCTCATTTTTGTTTATGCACAAAACAGGGCAATGCTATGTATGTAATGTATCTTACCGTGGGTTTTGCAATCATTTATATACTAAAAGGCTACTGTCTGTGTGAATAGGCCTACCTGTTTATATCATTAGTATCGATTTTCATTTTAATATACGTTTTAATTAATGCGATTGAGAAAAAAATCCCATACCTTGGAGTCTCATTTGTAACGTGATCAACATGACTGGACAAATTTTAAGAAGTAACCAATGCTTAACTGTAAGTTGAGTTTGGTTCGTAATTTCATCCACATCATTTTTTTATTTATTATTTAACGAGGTGCGCATTTCGACGCATAGTACTATTAAATATTAAGACGCTCTATATAATAAACTTGGATCTTTTAAAGTAAAATGAGTGAATATATCAAGCGGATGCAACTATATAATTCTTAGTTTGGACTGAAAATCTTAATGTGAGGAGGGATTTTTAATATCGAGGGGAGATGCATTCACATTCCGGATGTTTCTAAGTGTAGTACGTTACGATCAGGGAAAGGTAAAACATGCGAGCAGTGTTATCTGTAAGTAAATGGCGAATACGTGAAAATTTCCCAATGAGGGGCATGACTTTAGCATCCAATCAATACTTTGTCTGGCGATCCAATTCCAAAATGCATTATGAAATCCTGCTTTGCCGTACTTTTCCCCTACATAGTTCACCTCATCAATCTCTCATTAAGATACTGCTCATTCCAGTCAGCAAGGTAGACAGCGATCATTATTCCATTGCTCAAAAATTCAATTTAGATTGCAATCTACTGCCAAATTTTCGACCCGTCTCGGATCTAGCCTGCTTTTCAAAGATACCTGAACGTGGAGCCTGCCGCCACCTCACCAACTATTCAAATGTGAATTCTCTGCTTTCTCCTCGTCAATCCGCTTACAGACAAAACTTCGGCGTAGAAACTTCTTTTATCACAAATCGCATTAGACAATACGTAGATAATGGAAATTTCGTAATTCTTAGTCTTCTCGATGTAAGCGCTGCTCTCGACACAATTGACCACAACCTACTTATCTTATCACTCGCCTTAGATCCCACTTCGGTATTACTTTAGGGAGCTCATTGGTGTTTTAGTGCTAATTTCAGTGTGATATTATCCGACGATGCTTAGGCCATAACAATGTTTTTGTAAATATTGTATTTATTTATGGAAAGTGTGTTAGACAGCGATGCTATTAGTGCACTTTAAATCAAATATATGTCATTTCATGACTTTGTCAAATCGATAGGTTCATTTTATAATACTGATGGGGTTAAGTAGATGCTTAGTATTTAGGTATTTCATGTAGTTAGTGAGAGATGTTGAGTATTTCACTATGACGAATTGAGGCAAATTATTAGTATCAAGGGCTTTATTGGAAAGTAGCATTGCAGATGTTTTGGATGGATTCAATTTGAGAAGATTTGGATATATATTTGAATTTTATAGGATCACGAACGAGTAAAGGGTGGGTCAATAAAAACCAAGCCTCGTCGCTCACAATATATTATTGTTTCCTGACGTCAGTATGAATCTCGCTAAGTATAAGCGAATTTCAGCGTAAACTTAAATTCATAACAAGAGGGCATTGGGTTTTGATTAAATATCACGAATTTATGGCAGTTCGGGAAATATTATTATTGACGTTCATTGCGGTATTATACACATCAATTAAAGTGCGTACGGTGAGCATTGGGCTGACAAAAAATTGGATCGGTTGAATCAATTTTTACAAAATTCAATTGAATATAATATTCTTATTTATCCGTATAAGATTTTTTAAAGTTTACCCATCATTTGATTAGTTTATACATGATTAAATTTACTTTAGGTTATAATTATAACGCCTAAAACTCGTGATATCTGGAAAGTAAAAACCACACAAGACTTTTGGTCAGTTCATGAAAAGGATATTGTAGAATTAGGAAATCAACAAGCACGTGATTTTAAGCTTCTAACCTCTTCAGCATTCAGGTTTTTTGCAGACAGAGGAATCCCGGACGGATGTGACCTATGATGACCGCCGTGGAAGATCATTTCATCGAAGATTCCAAGACGAGTCATACCGAATATCAAGCATGCCCGATATCAAGAGGAGAGACATACCGGATAATAACAGAAAAACATTTATAATGCCGATAAAAATGTGAGAGAATTTCCGTTTTACCGAGACAATTGTTTAAATAGATGGGTAATCTTAGGCTAAGTAATTTATCTTTGTTCTATTAAGGTCAGGTAGTTCTTCATCGTATATTTGAAGAGTGACGGAATATTTATAAGGAGCTTGCTTAATTTTAAACTTCATTATGTTGGCAACAGGAGACCATGATTCTTAGCCGAATAGTAGAGATAATTTCGGGTATCAAATGCCTTGAGCGGTGACGCTGCCCGCAATGAAAAACCCTTAAGCGAACACGCAACGTAGTAATATGCATATACAGCCCGTTAAGTTCTTCAGCACAATATCTTTTTTTCTTTTGAATGATATTCTTAACTTCTTATCATGCTTTCATCTTAAAAGTAACTTCAGTTCTACATTGTTGCGAGTAGTGGAAAATTTTGCTCAGAAAGAATTATGTGTTGTACTCATGCGCTTTTAATCCATACCGTACAGTAGTTACCTTGCGTTTGGGTTTTTTTATCTACAATATAATTCAAAAAAGATTTTAGAATCACAATGTGTCAGTACGTATACTAATACGAATGTATGTATCAACAGTGTCGTAAGGGTTATTAAACGTTTATTGATCAATTATATGCCTTATTCTCTAGCATATGTAACGAGAAGTCAGACACAGATGTGCAAACTTCCTTCAACGCCACCATCGTTACTTCCCACCTCCATATCCTCCCCACCGGCGACCCCCCCTCCGGCGACCCCTCCAAGGGCGAGGCCTCCAAGGGCGAGGCCTCCAAGGGCGAGGCCTCCAAGGGCGACGCCTCCACGATCCACGTTTTTCACGCGACTTCACGACATCACTCAGGTGCTCGACTCCGGCTTCGCGTTTCGACAGACTGAGCACTGCAACATCGCCACGATTTACGGACATCAAAGCAACTAGAACAACTTATAGAGGGAAACTGAAGTAACAGTAACACTGTTTTATCAGGAAAGGAATGCACAGAAAAAATTATACTTCTGATAGGAGTCGAGCCCGCGAACCCCAGATAACCGGGCGGGTGCTGTACCAACTGAACTACAGTTTCATGCGAATCCTGCGCATTTAGGTATTTGGCATCGTTTTTAAGAACGACTGATATATAAAGTCTGTACATCATTATATAATGGCATAATAATATAATGATATCAAATAATCTATACATATAGTCTATACGTAATTTGATCTTGAAATCTCAGTTGTTCTTGAAAAAAGTGTCGAATATCTAAATGCGCAGGCGAAAGCTTGCCTCTGTCGCTTAGTTGATAGAACACCACAACGGTTAACTGAACATGGTGTGTTCGAGTCCCATCGGAAATATAGGTTTTCTGTGCATTTCTTTCAATCTATTCAGAGAACCGCACTGGCTACTCCCATTAACACAATGTTTTATCCTACAGTAAAGGTACAATATCCAGAATTACATACGATGTAAGCTCCTGTGGAAATAACATAAGGCTACATTGTACAATTTTGTGATAGTAAACATCTACTACAATGGCAACCTACCAAATCTGATATTATTAGAGTGGAATAAGCATCATAATAAGTAACAAAAGCAGTGGTGCTATATTATCATATGTAAACATCTTTTTTATGCCACATATAACACTGACTGTTGTAGTCATGATAAATAGGCCTAACCTTCATGTGTTAACATTGTATAATTTTTATTTGTCCTTCGTCTCTCGAAGATGATTGATGTCGATCTAGTGATTATAGTTTTTTCCCATTATTCGCGATTACTGAGATATTGCTAACGTCCGTAGCCTGCCACGTCCATGGTAACGCATTCGTTACGAGATAAAAATATTTGCAAGTAATTTAAAATAATAGCGAATTCGATAGATATACGGAAAGTTATTCGGGTTTGGAACGATTAAAAGGATTTATCGAATAAAATTTTACTTTAGAAAAACTATGAAATAAACTCAAATTTATTTGATTGGGGTGTACTTTCTGGGTGTCAAAACTTTACATAAATAAAAGCTTCTGAATTCCTAATGTGTCTAATGTAATAGTAAATAAAATAAAACGAAATTTTTTTGTTCAATGTGTACTCATCAGTAGAACTGTCAAACACGCTTTACATGAAGCAATAGCCTAATACTCTAAGACTATAAAGTAATTTCCTAAATTATATAAAATTTACACCTAGCAGTATACAGGTAATACAGATCAATGTAAGATACTGTTATGTATATTTACAGTGAGCATGAAATAGATAACAATGTTGAATAATACAGTGAAAAGTAGAACCAATATCGAAAAAAAGAAATCCCATGCGGGCAAAGTCGCAATCAATATAAAGATGTAGTCAAAAACAGAAACAGGCAATCTCTCTTTGAAAGTGTTGATTCACGGTAAATTAATAAAATACTGTTGAACTATTTCGTGGAAGCCATGTTAAATAAGTGTTATGAGATTGCTTTTAAATTGGCTGACAGGTTAACTACAAGTTAAATAAAGCATTTCTGAACCGCATGTATCAGCCAAGGCTCTCAGATGCCTCTCACAGGGAATGTATATGGCACCTATATTCAGAGCAGATACAATACTTTCGACAGTCGCATATTAGACGCCGAAGATGATACCAGGAGCCTACCTATTTGGAAAACAGGTTCATCCCATTAATCAGGGATAAAGGACTTGTTCGGGACGATTGCACAAAATATCGATTTATTAGCGGTTTCGAACTCTTCGAGACCATCCGAATATGCGTCCAATCCTCATACCACATAAATATCCGCCCTCTCGAATCTATTGAAGGTTAATCCATCTATTACGTTAGCACGACATAGGAAGGAACTGAATTCCGGTTCAGCATTCCACCAATTTCGCAACATCACTACATTTCCACCTTTCAAAAGTAGATCGACAAATCACAAAGGAAACAGGGGTGCAAGTATGTCCTGTAACTATAGGAAACGGACTTGATACTTGTCGTTGTGGAACATTGATTTAACGAGCATATATTTTTTATTACATGATATTTATAGTTACTATCAAAGTGTAGTCTATCCTAGATTAAAGGATAGCTTGAGATGAGCTCGGCTGTTAACCTATGGAGCCAGTGGCTAGAACTGAATAAGGTTACTTGAATCGGTGGGTTTTTCACCGAGTTTTTTCCCCACTATCGATACTGCGAATACCATACAAAATCTTCATCCTTACATCGAAGTTTCCCCGCCCACTGCACTGCACATCAAACCCCACATATCTCATCTAAGTTCAGCAACTGACCTAAAGCACCCGCCAGGATGACAGGACTTGTCTAGTTACTCTTAGATGCAACAGACAATGGTTAGACCACCGATCATTAATCTGAAAGTTAATCCATATCGCCCCCGAGACTACGCAAGAAAGATTTCAGCATACATTTACTTACTGATGATTGCTATTATTTCTAGTGAAACTCACGTCTCCGACTACGTTCACCCGGCTCGGTGCAGAAAACGCACACCAGTAGACACACGGTGATGCAGGCCACCACCAGCGCCTTCATGTTTAGTTTGCTCGCAGTCTGGCAACGACAACGCGGTTAGCCGTTTTAGTTTTACAAAGAAAGAAAAAAATTCGACGTAAAACGTTTTAGACTTATGTATGTACGTGATACGCGGATGTAAAGAAAATTATAATTCTCCCTATTCCGGACTTTTTCAACGGAAGTTATTGATTAGTTCCGGAAATATCTTTCATTTACATCAGTTTACAGGGTTCAATATCATGCTCGAAGTTTGAGATAAGAAAATATATACTTACACTTTGAGATATTCAACTTGGCGCAATAACGTTGATGTGACTTGTATTTCGCCGAAGAGAAATGGTACCCGCCCACAGTGTACCTCTTTTATAACAATTCTAGGTCCCCGGAGACGCTATTAGCGAGCGAGAGGCCGATAACCAACTTTTTGTCCCGCCCACCGATGATCCCGAATGAAATAATCCTATCGCTGAGCAGTTTCTCCAGTCACATATACAGATGGACGAACTATCGGGGTAATGTTTTCTACACGACTGACTATGACATCACAAATTTGAAATATTTGTTGCTTGATTTACTAACATGTCGCTTGCATCCATAATGCTATCTTACTTCATTTATTCAGTATGTGGACTGTCTTTATTTGATCACAGTTTTGGTCGAAGTGAGATTGATATCCATCCCGTTTTATGATATCATGATCAGAAGTCATAACGAATATTTTCAAGGACGCCCGCAGAAGAGGGAATTACTGTTGAATCTAATACAGAGTTCAGGGCAGCTCCTCAAAAGATACCTCGGCAAAAAAATTGAAGCCCCACGATATGTTTTACTGTACCTATTGCGCCAATGTGACATTATAGTAATATCCTTAGTATCTAGATGTTTCTGTGCTTCATTATGCATTTTAGTGGTTTAGTATACCTACGAAATCGCGCTAATATGTGGGTTACGTGTAATTAAATATCGGGCGTGACTTTAGCATCCAATCAATACTTTGTCTGGCGATCTAATTCCAAAATGCATTATGAAAACCTGCTTTGCCGTACTTTTCCCCTACATAGTTCACCTCATCAATCTCTCATTAAGCAACTGCTCATTCCAGTCAGCAAGGTAGACAGCGATCATTACTCCATTGCTCAAAAATACAATTTAGATCGCAATCTACTGTCAAATTTTCGACCCGTCTCGGATCTAGCCTGTTTTTCAAAGATACCTTAACGTGGAGCCTGCCGCCATCTCACCAACTATTCAAATGTGAATTCTCTGCTTCCTCCTCGTCAATCCGCTTACAGACAAAACGTCAGCGTGGAAACTTCCTTTATCACAAATCGCATTAGACAATACTAGATAATGGAAATTCCGTAATTAATAGTCTTCTCGATGTAAGCGCTGCTCTCGATACAATTGACCACAATTTACTTATCTTATCACTCGCCTTAGATCCCACTTCGGTATTAGTTTAGGGTGTTATTGGTGTTTAAGTGTTAATTTCAGCGTGATATATTTTTAACGATACTTAGACCATAATGGTGTTTTTTTAAATACTGTATTTATTGATGGTAAGTGTGTTAGACAACAATGCTATTAGTGCACTTGAAATCAAATATATGTCATTTCATGACTTTGTCAAATCGATAGGTTCATTTTATAATACTGATGGGGTTAGGTAGATACTTAGTATTAAGGTGTTTCATGTAGTTACTTAGCGATGTTGAGTAATTTACCATGACGAATTGAGGCAAATTATTGGTGTCAGGAGCTTTATGGAAAGTAGCATTGCAGATATTTTGGATAGATTCAATCTTAGAAAATTTGGCGAAATATAGACGTATAGCGCACATATTTGAATTTTATAGGATCACTAACGAGTAAAGGGTGGGTCAATAAATACCAAGCCTCGTCGCTCACAATATATTATTGTTTCCTGACGTCAGTATGAATCTCGCTAAGTATAAGCGAATTTCAGCGTAAACTTAAATTCATCACAAGAGGGAATTGGGTTTTTATTAAAAATCATGAGTTTTTAGAAGTTCTTGAAATATTATTATTGACGTTTATTGCGGTATTATACACATCAATTAAAGTGCGTACGGTGAGCATTGGACTGACCAAAAGTTGGATCTGTTGAATAAATTTGTACAAAATTGCAATTGAATATATCCTTTTTTATCCGTAGAATACTTTTTTTAGTTTATCCGTCATTTAATTAGTTTATACTTGATTAAATTTACCTTAGCGAGGTTATATAAAAACTCGTGAAAACTCCCGCTGGAAAGTGAAGGTAAAACAAGACTTTTGGTCAATTAAGCAAAGGATAGAATTGGGAAATCTGCAAGCACGTGATTTTAAGCCTCTGACCTATTCAGCATTCAGACGCTGGCGTTCGCAGACAGATGGATTCCGAACGGATTTGACCTATTATGAACGCCTTAGAAGATCATTTCATGAAGATTTCCAAGACGAGTCATACCCTTAATCGAGAGTTGGCATGCCCCATACCAAGATACGAGACATACCGGATTGTTATAGAAAAAATATTTTTCATGACGGAATGTTTATAAGGAGTTTTCTTCATTTCAAACTTCAATATGTTGGCAACATGCGACCAGGATTCTCAGCCGAATAGTAGAGATGTAAATTATTTCGGGTATCAACGCGTTCAGCGGTCACGCTGCCCGTAGTGAAAAAACCCTTAACGAACACACGTAATAATAATACATATACAGCCCGCGTAGTTCTTCAGCACAATATCTTTTTTTCTTTGAATAATATTGTTAACTCCTTATCATGCTTTCATCTTAGAAGTGACTTCAACATTGTTGCAAGTAGTGGAAAATTCTGCTCAGAAAGAATTATGTGTTGTACTTTTGTGCTTTCAGTCCAGACCGTACAGTTACCTTGCGTTTGGAGTTTTTTATTTATAATATGATTTAAAGAAGATTTTACAATATGTGTCAGCTACGTATACTAATACGAATGTATGTATCAACAGTGTCTTAAGGGTTATTAATCGTTTATTGATCAATTATATGCCTTATTCTCAAGCATATGTAACGAGAAGTCAGACAGAGATGTGCAAACTTCCTTCAACGCCACCATCGCTACTTCCCATATCGCCGCCGTCGTCCCCAACGGCGACCCCCCCGCCGGCGACCCCCCCACCGGCGACGGCCCCAACGGCGACCCCCCCAACGGCGACGACGACGACGCCGCCACGATCCGCGTTTTTCACGCGACTCCAAGACATCGATCGGTTGCTCGACTCCGGCCTCGCGTTTCGACAGACTGAGCACTGCAACAATGCAACGATTAACGGAGATTTAGGAAACTAGAACAACTTATAGAGGGAAACTGTGGTAACAGTAACAATGTTTCATTAGGAAAGAAATGCACAGAAAAAAATATATACCTCTGATAGGAGTCGAACCCGCGACCCACAGACACCGGTCTGGTGCTCTACCAACTGATCTACAGTTTTATGCGAATTATCAGCATTTAGGTATTTAACACCGTTTTTACAAACCATTTATATATAAAGTCTGATATCATTATATAATAGCATGATGATATAATGACATCAAATAGTCTATATATAATATAGTCTATATGTAATTTGATCTTGAAAATATCAGTTGTTATTAAAAACCGTGTCAAATACCTAAATGCGCAGGCGAAAGCTTGCCCCTGTAGCTCAGTTGGTAGAGCAGCAAAACGGTTATCTGAACGTGGTGTGTTCGAGTCCTATCAGAAATATAGGTTTTCTGTGCATTTCTTTCAATTTATTAAGAAAACCGCACTGGCTACTCCCATTAACACAATATTTTTTCTCCTACAGTAAAGGCAGACGATGTAAGCTTCTGTGGAAATAACATAAGCCTACGGTGTACAATTTTGTAATAGTAAACATCTACTACAATGGCAACCTACCAAACAGATATTATTTGAATGGAATAAGCATCATAATAAGTAATAAAAGCAGTGGTGCTATATTATCATATGTAAACATCTTTTCTTATGTCACTTATAACACTGACTGTTGTAGTCATGATAAATAGGCCTAACCTTCATATGTTAACGTTGTATAATTTTTATTTGTCCTTCGTCTCTCGAAGATGATTGATGTCGATATCGTGATTGTAGTTTACTCCCATTATTCGCGCTGGCTGAGATATTGCTAACGTCCGTAGCCTTCCACGTCCATGGTAACGCATTCGTTACGAGAGAAAAATATTTGCTAGTAATTTAGAATAGTAGCGAATTCGATAAATATACGGAAAGTTATTCGGGTTTGTAACGATTAAAAGGATTTATCGAATAAAATTTTACTTTAGAAAAACTATGAAATAAACTCAAATTTATTTGATTGAGGTGTACTTTCTGGGTGTCAAAACTTTACATAAATAAAAGCTTCGTGTCTAATGTAATAGTAAACGAAATGAAATTTATTTTGTTTAAAGTGTACTTATCAGCAGAACTGTCAAACGCACTTTACATGAAACAATAGCCTAATACTCTAAGACAATAAAGTAATTTCCTAAATAATATAAAATTTACACCTAGCAGTATACAGGTAATACACATCAATGTTTGATAAATTATGTACATTTTCAGTGGGCATGAAATAGATAACAATGTTGAATAGTTCGGTGGAAAATAGAACAAATATCGAAAAAAAGGAAATAATGTGGAGGCAAAGTCGTTATCAATATGGAGAATTGGTGAACAGAAACAGGCAATCTCTCTTTCAAAGTGTTAATTAAGAAAGGAACTAAATTTAGGGTCAGCATCCCACCAATTTCGCGACATCACTACATTTGCACCTTGCAAAAGTAGATCGACAAATCACAAAGGAAACAGGGGTGCAAGTATGTCCTGTAACACTAGGAAACGGACTTGATACTTGTGGTGGTGGAACATTGATTAACGATCATATATTTATTTATTACATAATATTTATAGTTACTATCAATGTATTGTCTATCCTAGACTAAAATAGTATATACAGAGCCTATTTGCAACTAATAGGACTATAAGCCTATTATTGTTTAATTCAAAGTGATGGTGGTGGTGGGGAGTTGGACAAGTCGTTAAAGCGTTTAAATTTGAATTCGAAGGTGTTTTTCGGACAAAAAGCAGTCTGGATATGTTATGGCTTTTTCCTGTTGGCGTCTATGGATGGTCCGCTATGTCGATATTCACTCGTATATAAACCGTTAAATATCATTTACGTAGTGTAGTTTTCGACATATGCAGCCCGGCTGTAAACCTATGGAGCCAGTAGCGAGAATTGAATAAGGTTACTTGAATCGGTGGGTTTTCACCGGGTTTTCCCCCACCCGCCGATAATGCAAATATCATCAAATCTTCATCCTTACATCCAAGTTTCCCCGCCCACTGCACTTCATCATACCTCACATATCTCATCTAAATTCAGCAACTCTCTAAAGCCACTCGCTAGGCTGACACGACTTATCTAGTTTCTCTTAGATGCAATAGACAATGGTTAGGCCACCGATCATTAATCTAAAGGTTGATCCATATCTCCGCGAGACCTTGCAAGAAAGATTTAGGCATACATTTAATTATTGACGATTACTAATATTTCTGGCGAAACTCACGTCTCTGACCACGATCACCCGGCTCGAAGCAGAAAACGCACACCAGCAGACACAGGGTGATGAAGGCCACCACCAGAACCTTCATGTTTAGTTTGCTCGCAGTCTGGCAACGAGAATGCGGTTAGCCGTTTTAGTTTTATAAAGAAAAAAATGCGTTTTACACTAATGTATGTACGTCATACGAGGATATAAAGAAAACTATTATTCTCCCTATTCCGGACTTTTTCAACGGAAAATATTGATAAGATCCGGAAATACCTTCCATGTGCATCATTTTATAGGGCTCAATATCATGCTCAAAGTTTATCCGAGATAAGAAAATTTATACTTACACTTTGAGATATTTAACTTGGCGCAATAACGTTGACGTGACTTGTATTTCGCCGAAGAGAAATGGTACCCACCCACAGTGTACCTCTTTTATAACCATCCTTCGTCCTCTCATCGGAGACGCTATTAGCAAGCGAGAGGCCGATAACCAACTTTTTGTCCCGCCCACCGATGATACCGAATGAAATAACCCTATCGCTGAGCAGTTTCTCCAGTCACTGTTACAGATGGACGAACTATCGGGATAATGTTTTCTACACGACTGACTATGACATCACAAATTTGAAATATTTGTTGCTTGATTTATTAACATACAGCTTGTATCCATAATGTTATCATACTTCATTTATTTAGTATGTGGACTGTCTTTTTGATCACAGTTTTTGTCGAAGTGAGATTGAAATCCATCCAGCCCCACCATATGTTTTACTGTACCTATCGACAATTTTTATTTCCATAAATGTGATCATTTCTGAGTAAAATTCAAGGTTATAAACCTTTTCGGCTACTGAGAACCACCTGTTGGATAATAAAAATTATGCAATAAATGTTCAAATAGGGCCTAATCCCTAATACAGTATTACGCTTGAGAGTTTGTCTGAGCCAATTAAAACCCCGTTTTGAAGTCGTAAGACTGCGTGTGTGTATTACTTTTGCAGAGTAATGGCTGAGAGAAAACTATGACATATTGTCAAGAATGTGAAGAAACGTTTATTTATGATAATTTATAATTAGTATGCACATATTATGAAGAGGAATTTATATGGCGTCTTTTACATGTCTCTATTTGAAATAATTTTTTCCTTTTTCCAGCAAGCGAGACGAAACCGCCAAGCGCTTACATAAAACGCACATTAAACGACATGCGCACCCGTGTCCGCAAACTGTTCATTTGACGCCATCTGCAAGTTTCACGGGATTCTCCTCACTACTCAGTTGCTTGAACCTGGCATTGAAAGGGTTCGGTGCAAATTCATACGCATCTGACAGCTTTGAATGATTTCAATCGTGTTATTTAAAATGAATTAATGATGGAGTACGTGATTTGGTTTTTCCTTTAAGTATACGATATTTCTGCTAACAACTCAGTCATAAAGATTTATCTTAATTTTTTTTCGCTAGACAATAAAAGTTGGTGCGCTCAAAAGTGAACATTGTGAAGGGAGTGCGTTTGACCTATGATGAGTAGACCGGAAATCCCAAACCGAACTTCCGAGGGGAGTGGATTTGTTTGACCCACAACGAACGCCGTAGAAGATCATTTCATCGAAGATTCCAAGACTAAACATACTGGATATTGAAAGTTGGCATGCCGTATACCAAGATAAGACAAATACCGGATTGTTATAAAAAAATTATTTCCAATGCCGAGTCACAATGTGGGAGGATTTTTGTTTGACCGAGATGTACGTTTAAATAGGTAGGCAATCTTTGGCAACGTAAATTATCTTTGTTCCATTCAAGTTGAGTAATTCTTCATCGTATATTTCAAGAATTGCGGAATGTGTATCATGAGCTTGCCTTATTCAAAATTTCATAAAGTTG